>WAEK01000010.1:1562500-1565000 GCA_011634665.1 Mortierella sp. BCC40632 | reverse complement strand
ACTGTGGGGCAACATGGATGGACCGTAGGTGGGGCGGGACGGGCAGTGGCTGTGAGGTTGGGACTGTGTGGGAGCGTCGACCGCAGTGGCAGGAGACAGTAGGAGTGGTGGGCACGGGACTGAGACGATGGGATGGGGGGGGAGGAGGGAGAGAGTGGAGGGTGGCGATGAGCGATTGGACTGGTTGGGATGGGAGGTTGGATACAGAATAGGCTGAGCAGGTGATGTCGAGATGGACGAGAAGGAGCTGAAGAGTGAGAAATCAAAGTGATGGTAGAGAGTAAAGAGAGAAAAAGAGAAGAATGAAAGAGAAAATGGATTACGATCACTGGAAGAGGAGGAGTAGTGAGTGTGAGTGACGACTGGGCCGCAGGCAAGCAGAGAGCGAACGGAGTCTGGGCTAGTCTCTGTGGGCACACACACACACACACTCTAGGCAGAGAGACTAGACACAGACAACAGACACACTCTCTTCTGTGCCCACGACGGACTCCGTGCCAGAGCCCTGTGCAGAGCTCAACCGGGCGGCAGCCAAACAAAAAAAGTTTTTCTCTCTTGAGTGCTGCGTCGCATGCGGGGCTGTCTTTATCTCTCGCCACCCTCCCGTCCACGCACATGCACACAGTCAGTCAGAGGACAGCCGCAGTACTCGGCCCCTTCCTCCGTAGTCTGGTCGCCTACTAACGCGCACCATGCTGGCTACGGGAGGCTATGGGGACTCTTGCTCTGCTCCTCTTTCTCTTTGCTCCTTTCTCCTTGTACCTTTTGTTCCTACTTTGACTCTTTTTTTTTCTCTTTGCAAACGACCCGACTTTTTATTATTATTATTTTTTTTCACAGGCAGGCAGGGCCAAGAAGCCAAGAGCGACAGTCCATCTCTTTCGTTTCCCGTTTGTTTTCTCCCACTGTTTTCTCACTCCCACTCTTCTTTCTCTTTCTTTCTTTCTTTCTCTCTCTCTCTCTCTCTCTCTCTCTCTCTCTCTCTCTCTCTCTCTCTCTTTTTTTTTTCTCTCTCTTTTCTTTCTGTCTTCCTCTCTTACTGTCTGTTCTAATCGTCAAAATATGCCTCTTTAGATACCTACTACCCTCCTCTCTATGCCACCTCGGCCACCCTAGAGAGACAGAGAGACCCCAGCCCGACAGACAAACACCCAGAGTGCTCACTCTCACTCTCACTTTCTCTTTATCGTTTCAAACGACGAAGACCCGATGACATCTTTCCGCTCTCAAACACTAATTCCTCAATCTCTTTATTCGCTGCGCTTCAACCCTCTGCCCGCCCCTTCCCTCTCTCTCTCTCTCTTGTACTCCCCTTCACTCTCCCCCCCCCATCCCATCATCATCATGAATTGCTGCGGGACACGTACAATTCCGCCACACGCCTACGTACGCCACTTAGCTATCCTCACGTGTATTGTATCACTGACCCTCTGTCCGACGCAGAGGCGCTCTATCTCGTCCTGTGCGTGTGTTTTTTATGTTGTGTGTGTGTGTGTGTGTGTGTGTGTTGTTGTGTGTGTACTAAGAGTCTTAAGAGTTCTTTTCCTGCTTTTGAAGCAGTGGTCAGAGCGACAGAGAGAGAGAAAAAGTTTTTCTGGTGTATAAGACTCGCACAGGATAGACGGGTAGGACAAAGAGATCATTATTTTGGCGGAAAACTTGTTCCCTGCGGGGCGTGTGTTTTGTTTTGAATCTGTGTGGGCTGTACCTACCTCTCTCTCTCTCTCTCTTTCTCTTTCTCTTTTTCTTCTTCTTCTTCAGAGACCCCTCCCTTTCCCCCAATTCACCCCCACCTTTTGTCTGTACGAGCTTCCCTTGCCATGTTCGAAGGGCAATTCATGGAAAGGGGAAAGGTCTGCTTTTTTTTTTTTTATGTCTGCTTACCTGAGCCCTTTGTTCCTTCTCTCTCTTTTTTGTCCCCATTGTTTTTTTTTTTCCATGTGGCATCTCCCGAGGGAGGCAAAGTCGGCAACTTTTTTTTCAGGCACAGCATATACAATAAGCACCGCCCACAGCAGCTCTCTTGTACTTTTTTTTTAGCACGATAGGACTAAGGAAATGATCGGCTCTACCATTCCATTCGAGGTAACGCGTGCTATCCAATGATCCAAGGAAAAGAGAGATAGAGATAGAGAAGAGATAGAGAGATAGTAAGCGAGATATCACCGCGCCGCGCCGCGTCGATCTCTAGTCCATGTCAACCTATTTTGACAGGACACGACAAGAATCAAGTAGTCTTGTCCTCGCGCGTTTTTGTCATCTATTATGCGCTGACTATACACACTGATAGCTCCCAATTGATGATTGCTCCGCCTTTCTCCCCTTCCTCCGCTACTCTCTCTCTTTCTTTCCTTTTCCCCAACTCTGAAATATATTCTCATGGATAGTCCAAAGGAAAAAGAAGGGATCAATGCAGCCCTTTCTGAGAAAAATTACGCCTCCAGCACAGTAAGGTTGACGCAGGACAGGAAAAGTCGAGGCGTAACTGAAAGTAGAGAAC
>WAEK01000010.1:1480000-1560000 GCA_011634665.1 Mortierella sp. BCC40632 | reverse complement strand
AATCCTGGGCAAGGTAGTATACCCGACTTGTTGGCATTTGATAATTGTTGTTGTTGTTGTTGTGATGGCTGTGCTTCGCCACCAGGATAATGGGTATGTGCACTTGTACCACTTGCAGCAGCTGCTGCAGGACCTGCCGTTGATCTTGAGGGTGCAATCCCAGGGCGTCCAGTTCCACGTGGCCCACGACCGAATCTTGGGCCCCTGGATGTCGAGTTGCCGCCCTATTGTTTTTGTTTTTTTTTTTACCAATAGAAGATGGGAGGAAAGAGAGAAGAGGCGTTAAGTATTTACGTTACACAGGATGGTTGGTCCAAAAAAAAAAAAAAAAAAAAAAAAAAGTCTGTGCTCCGCAATTACCTGGCGTGAGGATACATCTGTTGATGACCCGTGCGCATTCGAGTGGTGCCCTGTCGGTCCTGGTAACCCTGATCCCGACTCTCTAGACAAGGCCGAGAGCGACATGGTCGAGGCAAACGACGTCGGATCTACCATCAAAATATGCTCCAGGATCTGATCAGCTCTCATCCAGAGCCCACATCGTGCTCGCGGGCACATGACCAACCGATATTGGCATTGATCTCGTCCATGTGGAAGTGCCTGCTGCAACTCCATGATTTCCTGACAACCATACTCTCTCTGAGGACACTCCACTCGTGTCTGTGAAATCATGTCTGACATCACATGAGCCTTGGGTAGCTTGGGTTGATATCGTACCAATGTTCGGTATTGAATATGCTCCACAATCGGGTTTGCCCGAGAAGGTTCATCAGCTTGACTTTCTCCTTCCTCATCACTGGCGTTCTCCGCATTTCCAAGTCTTAGCTCTGCAAGCGTATCTAATGCTTGTTGAGCTAGAGTGATAGCAAGATCTCGTTCTTCCAAGAATTCAGCCGTCAGATAGCTCCGAGTATTACTAGAGACGCGTGGCTCTGGATTCGAAGGATCAGTCCGTGTCAACATGGTTCCTTCTTGACGACCTCCATCCGTGGTACCATCAGAGCCTGGCGCAAAAGCAGTGCTGGAATATGGACCTTGTCGAACCACTGCCACTGGCAAAGGTAATGGCAAAGGCGGCGGAGAAGAGAGCGAAGTGCGATGAGGTCGTACAAGAGGCGTAGTCAATTGACTTGCATCTAATTCGCGGTCTTCAATATCCAATGTCTCGGTCATCTCATAGCGTTCCTGTGCTGTATTAGATGCTGCAGTAGAAAGTGGGTCCTGAATTGGCGCAGAGGACGTGATTCCTTGTCCAGCGGTAGTAGTAGCAGTAGTAGTAGTAGTGGTAGCAGTAGCAGTCGTAGTAGAGCGTGGAGTCTGGACATCAGCCATCTCGCTATTGATAGCTTCAAGCTCCGTAGCCATCGGGTTCCTTGGTTCTGGTTCTGCTAACGCCTCCTCCTGAATCGTAGCAACTGTTCGGGCTGTGTTGGATGAACGACGAGAATGCTGGACATCTTGAGCACTATCATCCGTGTCCCCATCCATTTCCTCCAATCCTCCTTCTTCAGTCTCTTCATCACTTTCATCATTTATCAGGCTAACTCCTGCGGGGAATCTACGTCTTGGTCGGGCTGTTGAGGGTGTCGGAATCGGTGAATCTACGGGAGAAGGAATCTCTCGGGCCATTCGTAGATCATCGTCTGGATCTCTATCATCACCATCTCTCGGTATCGCCAATGAATCAGACCGTTCACGCATTATAGTTGCCTCTGTACCAAGGGCCATTCTCGTAGTTGGAGTCAAGGACTCTTCCAATCCCACGTTGGCTATGGGATAGTGAATATCCAATTCATTGAGCAATGGCGAAATCCCAGTAGGCGAATCCGATTTCCATGCCTGCGCAGATGACTGGACAAGTGTCGAAACAGAATGGCTATTGCTTGAGCTGGAGCCTGAGCTGGAGCCTGAATCAGATTCTTGCAAACTACTCCTTAGAGACTCAGCACGGCTCTCTTGTCCACTCGACCTACTTCCACTCGCCTCATCCTTGGTATGGGACAACCCTGTGACACTTTCATTTGTATCTGCATTGACATCCTCTGAGCGATTTCTTGGACTCTCAGATTCCGAGTATCCATCTCTGGGCAATGATCGTCGGCAGGCGTCCAGCACCTTGTTATCCTCTTCAGGAGCCGGCTCATTCCAAGGCTGGTCACTGTACCCTTCGCGATCTAGATGTGTTTCCGTCAAAAGTGCTTGGTCGAACAATTGCTCCGTTTCACCAAAAGTAGTTTGACCGGCATCCATCGTAGGCATCTGAAGCGCGAGTGAATGTTGCTCCCATTGCTGGATACTGGAGGATCGCTGTGAAAACGATACTTCGGTCGATGCGGTATTAAAGGCTGAATTCGAGTGCGAATGTGAAAAGGTGGACGAAGTCCCATAGGATAGGTTGGACTCGACCGATGGAGAGAAAGTGTGATCGGATCCCTGGGACCCGAACGGTGGTCGAGCAGAGTCAATGGCCGAATTAAGAGCACTTTCGTCAGTCTCTTCTTCTTCCTCTTCCATATTCAGGCGCCGAGGTTCCCTTGCTGCATCCAGTCCTAAACTCAGATCCGATGCACGCTGTGCCCACGCCCGGGTGCCCTGCTGGATTGCATCCATAATGCTGTTGTTGTCCGTGTCATCCGACTCATTGCCTTCGCCAATACTTCCAGAATCAGAGTTGCCTTCTGTCATAGGTGCTGGCGAGGACATATCACGATCACTAATATGTCGTTGAGTGGTCGACAAGGACTGCGTGCTTTCAGGGTGTGGGTCTTGGTGTGACGATTGAGTGGAACGACGCGTACTTGATCTGCTTAGTTGACTATTACCTCTGCTAGGAGGCCGAGTAGCAGAAGTATCAATCTGCAACACAGATTGCCGCTGGCTTGTCCGCGTTGAAGCCTCTGTTCCTTCCTCTGACTGACCAGAGTCGTTCTCTCTGGCAATTGAATCATTGGCGATCGAAGGAGAGCGTTCGGAAGGTTGCGGATTCGGAATAAGGGAAGATGGAGTCGCTTCCATCAATTGTCTCCTGAGCGCTGCCTCCTCACTACGCACGGATGCTGCTTCTGCGGTCAGTGCGCGTAGGCGTTCTTCCTGACTGTCTTGCTCGCGCTGCAGTCTCCGGATGAGCTCTTGCTCATCATATGTATCATTGTCGGGAGGCGCCGTATCCTGCTGTTCTGGTTCCGACAACGGGTTAGAACGTTGTCGAATCGATTGTAGCTGTTGCTGATGCCTCATCCATTCGCTTGGACGCGGACCAAACACTGCCGTCGCTGGCGTCTGCGGCTCATCATTGTTGTTTGAGTTCGTACCGTCGGACTGTGGTAGGTTCATATTACCCGGAAGGAATAGTCGTGGCGAATGCGTGCGCTCTGGTCTCGCTGGACGCCGGGAAGCAGGGAGGGTCGATATGGAGGAGGTAGCCTGTCGATTTCTTCGTTGGCTTCCTACCTGTTCCATTTCGATTTCTTCGTCCAGATCGCCAATGAGACCTCCACGATCCCTTCCTGAAGGTCTATTATCTGACCTATGGTCAATATATCCAGAAGTTCGACTATGGCTTGGGTTCTCGCCATTCCGTGTGGATGCCCTTGGTCGATGTGCACTAACAGAGACCGGGACCTTGATTTGTTCCTCTATCCTGTCCCAACTGGTGATGTGTAAGCCTGTGCGGCACATTGGACACTTTGGCATGTCTCTGCTTTCGAGCAAGGCAGAGACCCTTTGTTGATGGTGTTGTTGTTGTAGGAACTGTTGCTGTGGCGCTGTAAGATGACTAAAGCTATCATAGACGCTGCGCATTGAAGTGGTTGTACCTGATCTTTGCCTCGAGTCGCCCATCCTCGCCAGTTCAAATATAAAGTGTTGTTGGTGCGAGGGCATTGACAAGAGATCATCCTGATCCATCATTGAAGGGTTGCTCAGGAACTCACGGTCGCTCTCTGCTGGGTAAGCCCTTCGGAGTTCATTCTGTAGTAGATCGTCGCCAAAGTTCATCCCGATCCAAAGTTGGATACACTCGTGACAAAAGACATGGCAACACGGGAGGAAATGGACTGGGTTCTCGTAGGGTAAGGTACAGATGGCACAGAGCAGATGAGAAGGGATAGGGTCAACAGGGTAGAGCGTAATGGTGTTGGTCGACCCATTGGTTTTGGGCGACGAGGGCCCTGACCCCTGAGCCTTTGCCTGGGATGCAGGCAGGGGCGAGAGCATCAGTCGGCTCTCTGTAGTGATCAATGGTCCTGAGGGCAAAAGTCCTGCCTCAGATTCCGTGTTTGTTCCCACTCTGACACCAGCTGACTGGTGCTGGTCCCCGTCTGCACCACGGTTCTCGAACCAGGACATGGCGTCAAGAGTATTTTAAATAGACTTGAGCGGACACTCAGCGTTCCTGACCTGGAATTGGTGGCGGTTGGTAAAAAAAAGAGAGAGAGAGAGAGAGAAAGAGAGAGTTGAATGATGAATGGACAGAGTAAGGTTCCTGACGTTGGGTGAAGTAAACATTCTTGTGTTGCTCTGACTGTGTCTGGTCATCACGCGGATGCAAAACCAAAATCAACAACAACAACAACAGCAGCAGCACACATGTGTCAATGACCAATGACATTTGTATTACCTTTTGGTCGTGTTACAGAAGGGACAAAGTCGAGTGAAAGGGGGCGGTGGGAGGACTGAAACGGAAAGGGGACGGACCGGAATAGAGGCTGCTAGACCAGCTTTCGAGCAAGTGGTCCTGATGTGTGTGTGTGTGTGTGTGTGTGTGGTGATGAAGAGCCGTGACTGCAGCAACAGCAATGAGGAGGATGGGGTTGGGGTGAGCGATGAATGCAAATGGGATGATGACCAAGCGCTGACGACGGATCGAGTCAAGGCAACAAGCGTCTGGAATGGGGTGATAGATGGCAAAAGTAGGACAAAAAAAAAAAAAAAAAAAGAGAGAGAGAGAGGTCGAGCTGTCAAAGTGCCGTATCGACTGGATTGAGTCTGGGAGACGGTTGGGGCAAAAAAAACTGGGTGGATCGAAACAAAAAATGAGATAAAAAGAAGGTGTATGTGAGAGTGAGGGGGAGGAAGAGTAAGGGAAAAGGAAAAAAGAAAGAAAGAGAGAGAGAGAGAGTCAAGGTAAAAAGGCGCGTTTGTGAGGTGTAGCAAGGGCGAGCAAGAGCACAAGAGCAGTGGAGAGAGAGCGGGAAGGAAGGGAGCAAAGGGAAAAAGAGAGAAAAAGAGTTGAAGTGAGATGGAGGGAGAAGGAAAGGGGAAAAAAAGGAACAGTCGAACGAACGAACGAACAAACGAACGAGCGAAGGAAGCAAAAGAGTTGGAGCAACTGCAATGAAAGGGACAAAGGCAGAAGAGACGGTAGAGACAGAGAAGAGAAAAGAGACGACAGAGAAAGAGAGAGAGAAAGAGAGAGCCTTGACGGATTGGACCAGAATCCAAAGACACCCAAACAGTCCAAGCGGATGCGCTGCACTGCAAGTCAAGCTCACCACACACACACACACACACACACACACACACACACACACACACCCGCACGCAAACATTTGCTCTCTACGGCCCCGGCGCCATCATGAGAGAGCAGGTGTTTACAAACTCGCCCTGCCCGACCGTGCAGACAGGCAGCCTAATCTAGAGTAGGCCAGCTTTGGCTCCAACAATGTAGCCCCATCCAACTTGAACCATAGTCTGCTCTAGCATTCTGACTGTCCAGCAGCAGCAAAAAACCCAACCCAGCTAGAGGAGTATTCAGTGTCTTTCATTCAGTGTATAATTAGACCAACGCTGGTGAGCCAGATGATGATGCTGTCGTTGCTGCTGCCTGAGAGCCACGCTCCTCTCTTCTAGTAGCTCTGCATGTCCCTTTGACAAACAACTGCGAAAAAAAAACACGCGGACAATTGATACTCGTGCTCTCTACACATAGCATTGGCTTTTTAAGATCGGGGGCTTCGTGATAAGGTATTCTTTATTCCACACTCGCGTGTTTTTTTTTTCTTTGTTTTCTATTTTTTTTTTTTTTTTTTTGAAAAAGAAAAATCAAGCCCAAAAAAAAAAAAAAAAAAAAGAAAAAAGAAAAAGAGTCGGCAATGGATTCAATCAGCAAGTCAAGGTTGTGACCATTACGAACATCGCGGAAGAGACCGAAGCCTCGACGGGGACGCCGTTAAGATAAGAGGTACCAGAAAAATAGTAAAGAAACATCATTTTGAATCCATTGGACCGAATCTCTCTTTCGGATTGAAAATAAAACAAAGAGCACAACAATCTACCCTAATCCTCCTCTCCCAAACCCCAGAGACATCTTTTTCTTTTTCTTTCTTTCTTTTTTTTGTCCAGCAAATATGGTTTATTCTTGTTTAACAGGGTATCATCTAGGATAAAGACAGGATGAAAGCAACAGTCAGTATCCTTTGCCATGGTTCAATCGTTGGTTTGGATGTGAGGGTGAAGGAGGGAAAGGGATTGCTTTTTTGTTGTATGAGTCAGGGTTAAAAAGCTCTGTCAAGGTTGGTTCTACACGGTCTTTCAGGTGAAGAAATTCGTTGTTTTGAAAACATCATCCATACAGCAAAAAGAGTAGGGGTAAGAGGGAAGGAAGGAAAGGAGGAGAAGGGCATTTACATACCTATAGTACAGTGGTTGACAAGCTTTTGTTGTTACCTGCAGGGGGACATGGTGAAGGGAAGGGGAGGATGTGGTGGTAAAAAAAAAGGGCGAGGGGGGAAGAGGTGGATGCAAAAGGGAGAGGAAAAAAAATTTTCGAACCAAAACAAGAGAGATTTATAAGTAGGGCAGTTTCTCTCTTCGTTAAGGGGCAATTGGCACTTCGAGCTGGCTCTGAATTGATGTTGACCGACCGGAACCCATGGGGCCCACGAAAAAAAAAAGACTTTGGCGAACACATCAACCACTACAACAGATAGGAACTCCTTAATCGTGGCAATCCTTACAATTGGGAAAAAAAGAGCTACTGGACCTCAAAAGAGCCTGTCTCTGAACCGCCATCCAGACTTTCGGAGACGATCCAGACACAGGACTGTCAAGAGAGAATGTCCCGTCCCAATTGCTATTGATATTTGGGAGTGTCCGATACTCTCTGGTCTCCATGAACCGCCAGATTAGATCCAGAAAGACTCTAATGTTGTATGTTGGACGAATGTATCCATTTGTGACACTACAGAGGTTCCAAGGATAAGGCAAACTGTATTATGGTACAAATGTGATCTATGATAGTATGGCATCGTCTTCCTTGCAGGAAGATCAGGTGTTGCACCCGTTACATTACTGTAGACGTGAGGCGATCCAGTCTGGTGGAAGCAAAATGACTGAAGCGTGGTGACTCTAGCAACACGTAACTCGAGCTGGTAAAGAGTGAACAAAGTAGTGGCAGAGGAACTTTCAACGGTGATCCATGGGTTTAGAGGCGACCCTGTTCTCGGAGCTGTTGCTTTTCTTCCTCGCTTAGTGACCAGAACTCATCAACCTTGCGTCGGTAGTACCTACGGACCTACAATTTTACAAAGGGCATAGCAGATTCTAGATCGTCAGTAAATCAAAGTCGCAGCGGTTCCAAAGGCTTCATTCTAGCTGCTGAGTGGCACTAAGCTATTACCGGTGAAAAGCATGTTTCCCTGTCTCCAAAATCGGCATAGAGAGTAAAGTATCCCGTCAGTCCTAATCGATATAAGGCAAAATCTTTAGTCTCCTCTACTCCTGGATGCAGGTTCCGAGCACCAAACTCGACATCTTGAGTCGGATTTCAACTCTGCGTTTCGAGATCTCATACCAAAGGCAAGAGCCAAGGTGGCAATGTGCAGTTTTCGTAGAGCCGGGCGGATTTGAAGTGCTTCTGGAGCTAAGCTACGACGCTTGTACTTTTCCTCGAGGATGCGTCGAGCCTCGTCAGAGACAGGGGTGTATGGATCTCTTGGGGCCTGATTAGGATTGTCCATGTTCCTGATGTGAGTAAAAGGTGGAGGAGAAGGAGCATGAAAGGGGGTGCTCGGAGGCTGGGTGTGATGGCAACTCCCCCCGGATGTCACGTGTGATGGTGGAGAATGCGCTTCTGTTCTCGGGTATACACCACATACACCCCACGTTTTGTGGAGAGAGACAGAGAGACAGGCAGGCCAGTAGGGCTCCAACTCCAGTGTCGGCTCGGACAGACGGTCTATTGGGCAGAAAGAGAGGGAATGCAGACTTTTGTCGAGAAGCATTCCCATTGCTCCATTTCATCAGTTCAATATTCTTTTTGCTCTCTTCTTTCTTTTCTTCTCTCCTCACCCTTTGCTTGTGCTCCTTTCTTTCTTTCTTTCTTTCTTTCTTTCTCTATAACTCTCTTTCTCCTCTCTCTCTTTCTCTCTCCACATCCCCCCTAAACACTCTGCTCTCCAAAGAGACTGTCACTTCACACACAACTCACTATCCAAACTCAAAGCTGCTTACCATGGTTTTTGCCTCTGCTGATGTGGGGTTTAAGCAAGATGTTCCCCAGGCGCAGAACGTGTATCTTGAAGACACAGTGATGGTCTCTGTTCTGGAGCGTCTCCTACCTGAAGATGTTCTCAAGGAAATCACTCCGTATGTTCTCTTTTGCCCACCCGAGCATGCCCACCCGATCTCGACAAAGTGTCACCAGACCAACCTATTAACTTTCTCTCTTTCTATCTTCCTTCTCCAACTATCCACACTTTCATCCACACCCCTTCTTCTTCTTCTTCGTTCCAGGGACCTTGTACATATTGCCGAATGGTCCATCACTGGTAAGCTCTTCCTCCTTCCCCGCACCCCTTGTTCCCACACTCAGGCATTGGCTCTGTGACATGTGATGTCCCCAGGCTCGCTTGCACATGTCTCTCTTTCTCTGCCTGTTAAACTTACCTTTGAGGTCCTGCTACTCTTTTTTTTTTCTTTTTTTTTTTCTGCAGAGGGTGCAGAGCTGGTGGACAGGATGGAGGATGACCAGCCACGCCTCCGACAATACGATTCATGGTGCAGGTAATTGACCACTGTCTAGACAACCAATCTGTAATGCAAGGTCCGTCCAAAACCTTGTATCTTCCCTGTCTGACAGAATGAACCCCAATTAGACGCGTTGACGAGCTCTTGGTGACCGAGGCCTGGAAGAAACAAAAGGAGATCGCTGCACGTGAGGGTATCGTAGCCATTGGTTATGAACGCAAGTACGGCCAGTACTCGCGTATTTATCAGATGGCCAAGTCCATTCTCTGGACCGGAGGCGCAGGGCTCTATAGTTGCCCAATCGCTATGACCGATGGCTGTGCTCGTGTCATTGAGCTCCACGGTACTCAGGAGATGAAGGACCAAGTCTACTCGCGTCTTACTAGCCGTGATCCCAAGTTGTTCTATACCAGCGGTCAATGGATGACAGAGCGCCCCGGAGGAAGCGATGTTGGCCGCACAGAGACTCAAGCGGTTTGGAATGAGGAGCTCCAAGCATGGTCCATCTCTGGATTTAAGTGGTTCTCGAGTGCAACCGATGCGGACGTAACCATGCTCCTTGCTCGTACTCACGATCCTAATCCCTCCGCTGCTCCTGAAGCCATGAAGTCTGGTAGCAGGGGTCTCTCCCTCTATTTGGCCCGCGTCCGCGATGACAGCGGAAAGCTCAATGGCGTGCGTATCCATCGTTTGAAAGACAAGGTCGGAACAAAGGCGCTGCCCACGGCAGAATTGGAGCTGGACAGGATGGTAGCTCAACAGGTCGGCAAGCCTTACCGAGGCGTAAAGAACATCTCGGCTATTCTGAACATTACTCGAATCTATTGTGGCCTCGGATGCACTGCTGCAATGCAACGGTTCGTGATTGGCGTCAAGGAGTATGCGCGTCGTCGTGAGGTCTTTGGAGCCATGTTGAAGGACCAGCCACTGCATCTGGCTACACTTGCCAACATGGAAATGCAGTACCGCGCCACATGTCAGTTCACGTTCTACTGTATTGCCATGTTGGGCAGAATCGAGACATTGGATAACAACCTGCCAGAGTTAAAGGACCATGACATTCCCCTGTTCCGTTTCTTGACTCCTATCCTTAAGGTGTGGAGCGCCAAGAATGCATTCGCAATGTCCCAGGAGGCTATGGAGGCTTTTGGAGGTCAAGGCTACATGGAGGAGACTGGATTGGGCCGTGCTATGCGTGACGTCCTTGTCAACACGATCTGGGAAGGCACCTCGAATGTTCTTTCGCTCGACGTCCTCCGTGTGATGGCGGAAACTGGCGGAAGCGCTCTGGAACTTTATTCGAACGTGAGTTTTTTACCATTTTATCCCGTCTGGTCTGGTTGAGTGGCTTGAGTCTAACGAGTGTATTATCATTCTATCCTATCCTACAGACTATCCGGGATATCATGGCACCATTGAGGAGCCAGAGCCAGTGGGAAAAGTCGGCCAAGAGTCTGGAGCAGTGCCTGGTTTTGGTTGCGATCCGTTTCACGGCATATGCGACGTTGGACGGTCGCAAGACTCTTGAAGCCTCGGCTCGTGGCCTGACACTGGCTATGGCGGATATTTTTGCAGGAGCTTTGCTCTGTCAGCATGCTGCATGGTCGAGTGCCAAGGCTAACCCATCGGATTCGGCCTCTGTCAACGCTGCGAATGTGGATAGAATCACTGCCCAGAGATGGTGCGAGGGTCTTGACCTCCGGGTTGACTATCTGATCCAGTCTTTGGGAAGCGATGAACGCTATGAGCAGGACAAGATGATGTTGTTTGGATTGGTGGATGCACGCAAAGCTGCTGCCGCTAAGGATGGTGCCAGCGCTGGGTACTCTTATGGAGAATCGAGACTGTAGGACACGCGACAATTTTTTCTATGCGGACCCATTCACTGGATGGGAGAGGTGAATAAAAAAAGCTCATGTGAGATTGTAGGGTAATGGCCCATAAGAAGGAAAAAAAAAACGTGCTTCTCCCAAACATTGAACTTTTTTTGTTTCTTCTTCTCCTCTTTGTTATTACTCATCTTTGCTCTTCCACCTTTTGCTCTCGTCATTGTCCACACACTCCTGCCTTGTCCCCGCTACATACATACGCACACCTCCACACATAAACTCTCCCTTTCTCTCTCTCACTCTCTCTCGCTTTCCCGCTCCTATTTCCACCTGTGCCTCGCCACCCTCGTTCTCTGTTTCTTCACACCAGTTTTTACCCGGCCTTTGCTATTATTTTTATTTACAACATCAACAACAAGAAACCACCAAGAGACAGTGGATGACTGTATCACTACTACCCGATAGACTCTGCCTGCTGCGGTTCCCGCGCGAGGAGTTGGAGCGGTGCAGCCATGCTATCCTCAAGCACATCCTGTTCCGAGAGTACAGGTAACGGCTTCCTCCCTCTCCTTCTTCACAGGCGAACACTCTCCAATGCACGGATGTACGACAACGCTGCACTAGTACGTTTTCTCTCTCTCTCTCTCTCTTTTCGCTTAGTGCAATCGGCACTGCGTCACTTCTGCGTGCAACCATTTTTTGAGAATGACACCCCCCAAAAAAAGAAGGAAGAGGATCACTCTATTCGTGCCACTCCTTCTCCTCTTCCTCCTTCCTCCTTTCTCCATCTACTACTACTTCTTCTACTTTTTTTCTTTCTTTCTTTCATTTTCTCCCCAGACTTCTTGGGCTTCTAAATCTAAGTTGTCTATCCCATTGTTGTTTGTAGTCGTTCCAATAGAAAGAACCAAGATGAGCCACTCTTCTCATACATTGATAATTCGCTCGAGATATCAATCTTTGGTGATGCCGAGGCAATCTCCAGGGACTTTACAAAGTCGCTTTGTCCAGGGCTGGAGATTTCTCCTCATGTGTACCGCGCCCTTCAGGTCGACAACGGTAAGAGAAAAAAAAAAGAAACCGCTCTACGGTCTCACTATCGCCTCACTCCTTTGTTATCCCCTCATCCTCATCCTTATCAGTTTTCTCTTTGCATAAGGGGGGACAAGCGTTCAGGAAAGAGGAAAAGAGGACCAATCAATCAAAGCAAAGCAGCATCGACATTAACTTTTTTTGTGTTCCCTTTTTTTCTTTTCTTTTCTTTTCATACCTTGGGCATGACTCCAGATGATTCGTTCAACTCTTCCAGGATATGTATGATGGTCGAACCGCTGGCCAGAGCAGGAGGTATGTGCTTCCTTTTTGCCTAATCAAAGGTCCTGCGGCATGAGCGCAGCACTGCAGGCTGAGCAAAGGCTCGGGGACATGGACAAGAGCAAAGAAAAAAAAAAAAAAAAAAAAAAAGGACAAGGAGGCAGATGACACGACCAGAAGTTACAGGAGATACAGCATGGGTGAATGGAGAAGGTCAGAGAGAGAGAAAGAGAGAGAGGGATGCAGGAGTATTTCCGTGGACAAGGACAGTGCCATTTCACTGACATGGAGTGGAAGGGGGCGAAGGGAGGGTGAGCAGAGTACGCGGACAAATCGGGGGATGCCCAAGAAACAAACCGAGAACCAGGTTATTGGCTACTGATAACAACGGGCGGGATACCCACTTTTCCTTCCGAGATCCCATCCACGTGCTTGAGATTGGCAGAAAAAAAAACCATGACTGCCGAGATGGCTTCTTATCCATCTCCTGCTCTTTCCCGCCAGGCCCATGTGTTTGAAAGGAAAGGGAAGGGGAGGTGAAAGGAAAGGGAAGGGGAGGAGAGGGGAGAGGGAGTCGTAGTGGCGAAGTACAGAGTTTGTCTTTTGGCTGGAAAAAAAAAAAAAAAAAAAAAAAAAACTCTCGTTCTCACCTACTGTTTGTGTCTTTGTCATTCACCCCCTAGTCTCGATCTTTTACATGAGCACATACCAGACGGACCTTCTCTTTGTAGGACATCCCTTTGCTCTCGACATGACTATGCTCCTTCTTCCACCCTTTTATTTATTTATTTATTTATTTATTTATTTATTTTTTTCATTCTTTACTAACGCGCACTTCCGGGCGATTCAATTAGGTTCAGGAGCATTTACTCCCAATAGTCTTTTCCAAACTGGCCCACCATGGACTCCAAGCTGGATTGGATGAGGATCTCATCAGCACCACACCAAACTCTCCTTTACCAGATCGACTCACTATAAACAAACAAGGCTTTACAACGATTGAAGAAGAGAAACAAGATCCGACCGACTCTCTTGTCACGCCACCGGGATCAGTGGTCATGGACGATGTCATTGAGGCGAAAGTACCCCTCTCAATAGACGAGGAGGATTCGAACCGTATCCGGATCAGTCCTGTCCATATCCTTCCCAAATCTAAACTTGGATCCTTGAGGGAAGATGGACAATTCGTTGAGGCAGCTGACGAGGATATGCAACCTACAGGAAGCTCACCTACGACGGCGACGGCGTTTGAACTTCGGGATCGTGCCAGCAGAACGTTGCCCCAAAATTTGCTAAGATGTGTGGGGTTGAATACAGAGCTTGAGGATGGTCAGCCCTGGATTCTAAAGGTCGTCAAAATCTTGTTCTACGGTGACCGTGTCAAGGATAATGCCGTTGATCAAGGGCGAGGGTATGCGAGTTCTCTGTTTACTATTTGTTTCCTCAAATAGTCATGTTAGACGCGTAATCCGGGACTAGACATGTCAGGTGCCTTGATGGCTAAACATTACTGTGTATTTTCTTCCTTTTCTTTTACTAATGCTACTAGGCCTGCTCACGATGCCCCACGGTTCTTTTCGTTCACAGCGACATCGGACTGTGTGTCGATGATTACCGATACTTATATCCTAGAAGAGTTCCAGGAACACGAGTTGTTCATGGACATGGACACATGTCCGCTTCGACTTATTCAGTTGGACCTTCATCGATTTGGACTAGGTAGGTGCATCATGTTTAGGATCCTTTTCAGCATGCAATGTAAAAAGAAAGAAAGAAACGTAATGACTAACTCATGATGCGATCTCTTGCTTTTACCAGAACGGCATGGTATCATTCACTCCGTGGCAAGGCCCCTGACCGAGGCGGGGATAGATCTACTCTATCTGAGTACCTTCACATCGGCCAACATTCTTGTCGCCGAACACTGTCTTTCTGATGCGGAGAGGATTCTGAGTCTCGAGTCAAGGGGTGTAGGCAAAAATGTGAACGATACCAGTGAATAGAGGTGGCTTTCCCCCCTTTCCTTCAGCCTAGCAAGTGTATAGTAAAAAAAAAGGGTAGAGGACTTTCTCTCTCTCTCTCTCTCTCTCTCTCCTTGTTTTCATGATGAATTCGTGTCTGTCGATATTCCATTCCTCCCGCCAGGGTGATTAGGGGGGTCAAATTAGCCAACATCGCCTTTCGCTTGTGGCAAGCGGCACACTAGGTTTCCGCCACTACGGAAGAGTAATGTCTTCCTTTCAACTTTGCCTTGGTCCACACACATTCCCTCTCCTCTCTGCCTTTTACAAAACTTTTTTTTTCGCTGGATCCTTCTCTATCGCCTTCTTTCTCTCTCTCTCCCTCCCTCTCTCTCTTTCTTTCTTTCTCCTCTTCCACCGCTCTCCATCACTACTCTCCTCTCACTCTTGTTCAACATTGGGGAAATTCTATATCCGAGTATAACATAATCAAACAGAAAGCCAGCAGGGATGTATACAATCTCTCGGTCACCTATCCTCAAACTGAGCGTTGCCGTGCTCATCAACATTGGTCTGATCGCCATCTGTCAGCGATATTGGAGTATCTCCAATGCACACGTCCAGCGTCAGATTCAACACGAGCAGCAGGAATTCTATAGACTACATCAACAACAGCAACAATTACAGCCGCAACCGATACCCCAATTGAGCCAGCAACATGCAATGGCCCCACCACCCCTGAGCGTGGTTGAAGTACCAGATAAAATCTATTCTTTCCAGGTAAAGCGTCTCTTCAGGTGTTGGATGAAAGAGAGAGAAAGGAATGCTTTTTTTTGTTTTGTTTATATTCGCCTATGACTCTTCCGTGCAGTCCAATCGTGGTTTCTGACCAGTTTAATACGCGACTCTCATTTTTTTTTTTTATAAAAAAAAAAGTTCCCCGAGGAACTCAAGGACACTCATGACATTGCAGTTCCACGCTATATTCCTCCATGGACTGCAGCCGACACTGCAAACTTGAACACAGTGACGGGGTTCACACTCATGAGTGAGTTTCTCAAGCCTGAATACAACAATCACGAGACCTTGACCGATGCCAATAGGCTTGACTTTGAACAAATAAGTCGATCCGAACGACTTATGAAATCACTTTGGGACCATGTCTACCAACTTTACCAACAAGCTGCTGCTACGACGGGTGCAAGGTCTGGAGAAGAACGTGAGCAATTGTTGATAGAGTTGTCACGTCGGAATCCTGAGGTGGATTTCTTTATACGTTTGGAGAAACGACTTTATCCTTGGCTTTATCTCCATCATCGTTCTTCCTTCCCTCTGTATGACAGTTACAGAGGCCGAGGATTTGTCTTTTGTGCAGGCAATGGTCAATTCGAGTTTCTCATCAGCTCGATTCAGGCTCTTCGCAAGTTGCAGCCGACATTACCGATTCAAGTCTTTCATATGGGTGGCAATGATCTATCTGTACCAAGACAGATGTATGTGAAGCAGATGACCAACGATATCGAGGTCATCGACATAACAGCAATCCTGGACAATAGCTGGTTGCAGTTGAGTGGATGGTCCATCAAGGCATTCGCTATGTTGGCTTCCAGCTTTGAGGAGGTCGTTCTCATCGACTCTGACGCATTTTTCATTCGGGTAAGAACTGCGAAACAAAACAAAGCCAAAAGAAAAAGAAAAAAGTTGTAGAGCCTTTGAAAAAAAAAAAGGGGAGGGGGAAGATCCAAAGCGCTCATCATTTGTTTACGCTATTCTTAATCTCTCCTATATGGAATGGTAGGACCCTGCCGAAGTCTTTGAAGATCCGGGATACAAGGCCACAGGCGCGCTCTTCTTCTATGACCGAACCCTCTGGCCAGGATGGAAGTCGGGACCAGATTGGATGCGGTCTATCATGCCCATCATGTCCACTTATCCCCCAACCTCTCGAGCCTTCCGAGGTACCTCTTCACACGAGCAAGAATCCGGAGTTGTGGCGATCAACAAACGGACTCGGTTCCATGGACTCTTGGCTGTTTGCAAGATGAACAGCAAATGGGAGCGAGATCTCTACAGCTACAGGCAATTTTATGGTGATAAGGAGACCTTCTGGGTTGGATTTGAGATGGTGCAAGAACCCTATGCGTTTATGAAGACCTTTGGAGGAGTCATTGGTGAAATGAGAAACGCGGAGACAAATAAGGCTGATATTGGCAAGGCTGAAAACATCCCAGACGCGGTTTGTGGAGCTCAATTGCACCTCAATCATGAAGGGCAGCCTTTTTGGTGGAACGGTGGATTGATGCGAAACAAGAACTCGGGCAATCACCGAGACTTGGACTTTGGGTTCTGGATGTCTGGTGGAGGACATCAAAAGAATAAGGAGTGGGTTGTCATTGGTGAGGAACAGACCAAAACCCTGTTGAGGGAAAAGGGCATCAAGTCACTGGCAGAATTGGGCAATGTTGAGGCTGATCCAACCTGGATCTTTGACGAGAGTTGTTTGTACGGCTATACTGCTGGGAAACTTGACGAATCACAGAGGGAGCTTATCAAATCTTTTCAGCGCATTGACAAGATTGGTAGAGAAGATGGTAATGCATTCAACGGAGGACGGACCGTAGATCCAAAGGATCGCGACTGGGCAAATATCTAAAAAAGTATCTAGTCGGATGCTATGATCCGAGTCCTTGCTTCTTCAAGTCGTTCTTTTACTTTCTTCACTCTATGTATTATCTGTTGGCAGTTCATCTCGTAGTTTACAAATACAGACCAAGGATATTCTCCGGCATCTATCATTCTCGAGAGCTGAAGGAGGTGTTAGGAGAATGAGGAGAATGAGGGGATTTGGTCAGACGGAGCCAATGATTTGCAGTGAAGAAAAGAAGGAGAGAGAAAGAATGCATAAGCGAAAGGGGTGGGGAGGTGGGGAGAGAGAGAAGAGGGGTGTCTTTGGGGAGAAAAAAAATTAGAGAGAGAGAGAGAGAGAGAGAGAGAGAGAGATAGATAGAAAGTAAAGCAAAGAAGGAGAGGCTTCGGGTCAATACGGTCTGATATCCTGTCCTTTTTGGATCACACCAGGCCTTGACTCCTTTCTCTCTCACCCACACTTTCTCACTCTCACACACCTGTCATCGGCGTGTTTCTTTTTTCTTTTCACACACACACACACACACACACACACACACGCACTTTCTCTCTTTTCTCTCTTTTCTCTTTCTCCTCTCTCTCTCTCTCACTCTTCTCTTTTTCACTCTCTCTTCTCTTTTTCACTCTCTCTTTCTTTCACTCTCTCTTCTCTCTTTCACTCTCTCTCTTCTCTTTTTCACTCTTTCTCACTCCCTTCATTACCACATTCACATTTCGCGTCATTCCAAGCACCTTGCTCATTCCAACTTCTAGCGCCACCCGTCACAACTACAGCCTGGACCAACTTCACTCCCAAAGACCGGAGCCGACCTACCCCACACTCGACCCTTTCCCCAAATACTACCACCACCCGTCACCATCGACTGAGCTCCTCTCCTAAGCCTTCTTTAGACAACAACAAAGAAGAGCTCGTTTACCAGTCTCTCGTTTCTCCATCCATACACATATAGATATATATTGTATTTTTTTTTCCCAAACAAAGTCAAGATGCAGGTGGAGTTGGCTTTCCATAGTGTTGCACTAGTGCCATCGATCTCAATTGGATTCGACATTGTGGGACTCTGTGTCGTGTTCGTCTCTATCCTAGGGCTCCTGGGCGTAGTCTGGGGAAACAGGCGGTTGATGAATTTCGTAAGTGTTTGACATCTCTCTTCTTTCTATGCTCTCAACTCATATTTTTTTTTTTTTTTTGTCTTTCACGGGTGGAGATTGGATTTGCGTACCACCAAGTACTCATTGAAGAGAGAGAGAAATTGCTTCTCTAACACATGGGTGATTTTTTTTTTTTTTTTTGTTTGTTACTCCAAAGTACTTCCTGTTTGTGGTAGCATTTGTGCTCTCGCAGCTTGTATATATCGCCTTTGGATTGATCTCGGGATCCACTCGCGCCGAAGGTCTCCTAGAAAGGTCGTGGGACAATGCATACCGGGACGACTGGACCCTTATCTGGGATCTGGAGACAGAGGTACCAAAAAAAGACCTTTTTTTTTTTTTTTTTTTTTTTTTTTTTTTGCTGTTCTTCTCACGATGTTTCTTCATTTATGCAAAAAAAAAAAAAAAAAAAAAAAAAGAAAAAAGAAAAGAAAGGGTGACCAGATTCAGATCGATGGCTAATCATTTTGCGGACATTTATGCACGTAGTTTAAGTGTCAGGGATTCAGGAATCAAAGCGACAGGACAGTGGGCAAACCTCATGACCCGAACATGAACCTTCCACCTTGTCGCGATGTTCTGATGGGCACATTTGGAGAGCAATTTAAGCAATTGGGCCTTGCTATTATTCTTGTCCGCCTTATCCAGGTAAGCCTGTTTCTCATACACTCTCTCTCTCTCTTTTTTTTTTTTTTTTTCTTTCTCTCATGAAGCAACTTTGCTATTTATCCTAAAAAAAAATAAAATAGAGAAAGCGAGAGCAGGGGCTAACATCGGTGTATCCCTGCATATTCCTTCTTTGTTAAAAAAAAAAAACCAAACCTCCTAGCTCTTTGGAGTACTATTGCTCTCCGCTTTGTTCAGATGGCTCTCACACCCTGACATTCCGTTGGATTGTGAGGCAATCAATAATGACAGCCACCACAATAACAATAACAATAACAGTGGCAGTGGCGCCGACATTAGTTCCATTCATAACCAACTCGGAAGCAATGGCGTAACTCGGTTCTATATTGTCGATGAAAAGTACCACCAGGATACTAAAACGAAGGAAGCCCTGGTGACACTTTTGAGTGCGGAGGATTTCTGTTCCGACGATGATGACGACAACAGCTATTACTACTACGACTGTAAAAGATGAATAAAGAATAGATTAGTTACGACAACAACGACAACAACATCAACATCAACAACAGCAACAAAAAAAAAAAAAAAAAATTCAAGGTCCCCATCTTACTTCTTACAAACGTAACGGACTTGAAGTCCATTCAATTGCCAGCATCTTCTATAATCTGTTATTGAGTTTTTATAGTAGACTGTGATACAGATCGGATGGATGAGCTGCTGCATTCGAGATATTGCTCTCGTTTTGTCCATGGAGACGATTATTCACTATTTTCCCATGTGCGGCATGCAAGTCAAAAGTGACTGGGCTGAGTAGGAACGCCCCTGGGAAGAGGAGAATAGAGAGAGAGAGAGGGAGAGAGAGAAGGAGAGAGAGAGGGAGAGAGAGAGAGAGAGAGAGAGAGAGAAGGAGGGAGGGAGCTACTGAGAGAGTGAGTGATCGCGATTATCTAGCACCACAGGTGCTCAACGCCCGACGCTGAGTTTGGAGGTCTTACCCACACAGGGCTGAACAACCAGGGCGTCTCAATTGGAAGGGGTCAAGAAAGAATGTGTATCTGTCCAAGAGTGAGATCCGAAGGGCGGAGAGCACATCGCGCGGGTGTTCTAGGGGTGGGAGAGAGAGAGAGAGAGAAGGCAAAACGGGGAGAGCAGTCTTTGGAGGGCGGCGAGAGCACTTTTTATTGGGTAACAGTCTCTTGCATGCCATGCGAAAGGACCCAAATGAAGAGCGTGAACTCAGACCGTTGAGGGAGAGAGAAGAGAGAGAGAGAGAGAGAGAGAGAAAGTGAGAGCAGCAAAGTGCTCTCAAAGATATGTGTATGCGTGCTAGAACACTTTCCTTTTGAATTGCTTCACAGCCATGGAAAGAAAAAAAGAAAAAAAAGGCAAGAATAGAGAATAGGGTCCTTGTGTGCATGAATTCTATACCTATCGGTCGAATACTTTGTTCGTCATTCTGCCGCACAACGCTCTCTCTCCCAGGCAGCTCTGGATTGTTTGATGATGATGCGAGAGGTGGGCTCTGCGTGGGTTTGGTTTGGGTCCAGTGGATGCGAGAGGAAAAAAAGAGAGATTGAAAAGGCTGTATGTTAGAGCATGTTTGTTCCGTTGGCAGACGACCACGGTAAATGGCCACCCGCCGACGGGGGAAAGAGCAAGACCGAAGTCCAGGGAGGGGTACAAAAGGACAAGCCAAAGGCATGCGACAACAGGGCTACCGTTATCAGGGAGGTAGGCCGGAGCAAATTCTTCGCGTCTTGGATAGGCCGAAGCAAATCCATCCTCCTTGCTAGGCAGGGTGACGGGACATCAAGGGTTCCCCACTATGCACTGCACTTTTGACCTACACACGGTCGCTCAGCTAGACTTGGTCAACACAGACCTCTTCAACAAACGCGCATGGACGCAGGGGAGGAGGAGAAGGAAGAGGAGGAGCGTGGGCGTGTGTTGTGTGTGTGTGTGTGTGTGTATGAGAGAGAGAGAGAGAGAGAGAAAGGGAGAGGGTGTGAGGAAGAAGCGGGAGGGATGCGGAGAGATAGATACGCTTGGATGGTTTGTTGGAGGGTGATGCGTCGACAAGGTGGTGGTAGTGGTGTGAGTCCCTACCATGGCATAGTGCACGAAATACCAGCGCCAACCAGTGGCAATGGCAAGCGGACAAAAATCTTCTTTGTCTTCTACAGAATTCGAGTCGTGTTGTTGTTGTGTTTGTTGTTATTGTTATTGTTGTTGTCAATATAGATTGACATGACATTTATATTTTTCTATCGGACAAAACCCATCTCTCTCTCTCTCTCTCTCTTTCTCTCTCTCTCTTTCCTTTCTTTCTTTTCTTTTCTTCTTTTCTCACTCCTCAGTCTCCTCCCCTCCTCCTCCTCTTCCTCTTCCTCTTCTTCTTCCTCCTCCTCCTCCTTCTCCCTTCCCTCTTTCTTCCTTCCTTCCTCCCCACCCACACCCCCAGCAACGCTCCTCTCCCATCCGAACACTAAAACATATTTAGTGTCTCCATTCCATCCTCTGCAACTCTCACTCTTCCTACTGCATCTCATCTCGACTCTCTCATCTGCTGATCATCCTTGTATCACACTTCATCGAGTCATCTCTTTTTCCTCCTCAACGCGCCATCTCTGCGAGTCTTCTTTTTTTTTTTTTATTTATTTTATTTGGCCATCTCTTTTTCTTCTCATCGCGTAACTACCACAGCAATTGTAGCATCGCCCCTATCCTTTGTCGTGTGCGGCTTGTTCTTGTGTCGTTGTGTAGGTGAGTTCTGGCTGCGGGTTGTGCGGACGCGGACTGTGCGGGGACGAAGAGCTCGGGGCTCGTCTTGCGGTCCGCAC
Organism: Mortierella sp. BCC40632; assembly: GCA_011634665.1. Lineage (NCBI taxonomy): Eukaryota > Fungi > Mortierellomycota > Mortierellomycetes > Mortierellales > Mortierellaceae > Mortierella > Mortierella sp. BCC40632. Next base: position 1,538,664 of record WAEK01000010.1, on the reverse strand, counting down.
CCTTTCCCTCGACCCAAACTCTTTTGCCCGACCCTCCCCCCCGACCCTTCCTCCCCCTCCTCCCTTCCCCCACTCTATTACTTCCTCTTCCGACCTTGTTGACCCCCTATCCGACTGGGCTGGTCTGCACGGTCTCTCTTTTTCTTTCCTTGCTTGTCCAAGGCACCAAGGCCAGTGCCCGTGCGCTTGTGTGTGTTGTTATTATTGTCTGGGCGTGCGAGTTGTGCGATTATGCTTCGTCATCTTGTGTAGGGGCAACCCTAGACGCTGCACGTTCTCCTCTCCTCTTGTCCTCCTTATTGTTCTCCTTGTTCTTGTTCTCTTGTCCTTGTCCTCTGCCTGCAACACACACACACACACACACACACGCATACACACACAAAAAAAAAAAAAAAAAAGGCACGATCATCATCTCTGGATCTCTTTTATCGGGAGAGAGAGAGAGAGAGAGAAAGGTGATCTCACGGCGTACGAGGCCTGTCCTGGACCCTTTGACGGTTTGATTCTCGTGAGAAGTGTGTGTGTGTGTGTGTGTGTGTGTGAGAGGGGGACTGCTTGTGTTTGAGAGATGTTGGTCTCTTCCATCAGGGCCAAAAATCTGCCTTGTCTGCCTCGTGGTCCTCATCTGTCTGTGGAAAAATTTACACGCACACAACACGCACACACACACACACACACACACACACACACACACACACTGTCGCCCAGCCAGAATGCTGTTAAGGAACCTGTTTTTTTTTTTTTTTTTTTTTTTTTTTTTTTCTTATATAAATCTTGGTCCCTTCCACCTTGTCTACCCTCTGCTAGTCATGCTATTCTGCAGTAGCGTTGTCCACTCTGAGAAGAGAAAGGCTGGAAGAGAGGGAAACAAACAAGAAAAGAGAACAAGAAGGGCAGATCAGACGCATTGGACGGGGCTGAGAGAGCAAGCGAGCGAGCGAGATATCAATCCCAGAGCTTGTTCCTCTCTTTCTCTCTCTCTCTCTCTTCCCTCCCCCCATGGTCTGAGACCCAAGCCACTGCTCATTCCATTCATTCATCTCTTCAAGCTTCTTTAAACTTGACCGTTTTACCATCTCTCGCTCTCTCACTTACTCACCCACTCATTCACTCTCCCTGACGGCCGACCGATCTGCCTCGTTCCCCATTTATCTCTGCATCAAGTTGGACTTTCCTGCTAATCTGGATTGCATATTCCCCTAACTCTCTAGGACCCAACATCCAGGACAGCATCAGTTTTAACAGGACACATCACGCGCAGGAATGTCAGGAATCTACAATCATCGGCCGCTGGTGCCTGGCAGGAGTGCAGGAGTGGACGAATGGCTAGACATGATCAAACAAGAGTTTGATGCCCTTAGCCGTGAAGCCATGATGGTTAAAGCACAACGAGACGAGTGTGAACACAAAAGTACGTCTCTATCCTGGTCCTGGCTCGTCTTTGGAAGGTCGTTGCATACATGTCTATCATCCTTGGTACTATCACTTTAAAAAAAAAAAAAAAAAAAAAAAAAAAAAAAAAAAGAAAAAGAAAAAAAAAGAAAAAGAAAAATAATAATATCGACGCGTTTGTAAAACGTCTATAAAAACATATCACCAGTCAATGCTCAGATCCAGGAAATGGATGCCTTTCGAAGAGCCTTAATTGAGCTAGAGAGGAAACACGACAGTATGAAGAACCAGTACCAAGCGTATGTCCATTTTCTTTTCTTTTTTAAAAAAAAAATACCAAACTTGTTTTGAGCTGTGAATCCAAGTGAGCAATTCAGTGGAGCGGCATTTATTAACCTGAACCCCATTTCACGGTTCCTTTTACTTTACCAGGGTCGAAGAGGAGGTCCTGAGATTGAGACGCGAAGTAGAGCAGCGTGGAGGAGTAGTACCAATGCCTCATCAAATGCAACACAATCAGGGCCCTCCTCCCAACATTGGACATGGACACTCAAATCATTTTGGTGGGATCATTAGTGGTGGACCAGGTGGACCAGGATTGGTAGCCCCTCCTCAGATGGGCGATCCTTCACAGCAACAGCAACAGCAGCAGTCGCTTCAGCCCCCACAGCAGCACGGCCAGCCTCCACAACAGCAGGCGCAGCAGCAGCAGCCCCCGCATCCTCAACAGGCTCAGCATATGCAACAGGGTCCACCACATCAGCCGCCGCCACACATGCCACCGCCCCCTTCGCAGCAGCAACAGCAGCAGCAGTATCCCTATGGTGGACCTAATATGCCCCCAGGACCAGGTGGACCTCATTCTCCATATATGAATGGCGGGAATGTACCCCAACAAGGACAACCACAGCCAAAGCGGTTCAAGACCGAGGGAGAGGCACCCCGTTACAAGAGTGAGGGCGAGATCCCACCTCCTGGAGGACCAGGCAATGTGTATGGCAACATGTCCCCCAATCCCCATGGTAATCCAAGTGGACCACCTCCAGGAATGAGCCCTGCCTATAATTCACCAGTCCCAGCCCCAGCGACGTCAAAACAGCCGCCCAAGTCCGGAAAGGTAAAAAAACAAGAAAACAAGAAAACAAGAAACGTGTTTCGAATGGATTGATTGTGTGGATCCAGAGGAGAGGAGAGGAGAGGAGGCCAGGTTATCCCTTTTATATTTCACATGAGAGAACTTTCTATCCCATCAGCGGTGACTAAAAAACAATGATATATTTTTTTCTTGTCTTTTTTTTGTCTTTTTTTTTCATTTTTTTTTTCTTTTTGATGTTATAGAGCGGAGCGTACATCCAAGCCAAAGAGGAACCACAATCTGGATCGGTAAACATTAAGCGGAAATTGGGTGCTACTGCTTCTTCTACTCCTAATAATGCTATTGCTGCTCGTTCATCCAGAACGGGAGGAAACAGTCAAGCTAACTGGAACGATGACGCTGATAATGTCCCTGCACAGTTGAAGAGAGAAGGTCCCGATTGGTTTGCTATGTAAGTAGGAAAAAAAAAAAAAAAAAAAAGAAAAGGGAAAATAAGAGAAGGGGAGGAGGGAGAGAGTACTTTTTCTTCTTTTTGTCAGGGCTTGGTATGCTCACCAATATCTGCTCTTTTTTTTTCTTCTTCTTCTTTCTTTCTATTGTATAGTTCAAACCCCAAGGTCCCACAGCAGCTGAAGGTAGACCTTGTTCACACAATGGAGCACTCCAGGTAACTTCCAAAAAAAAAAAAAAAAAACTATTCTGGTTTATCTGTCGACTCTTTTTTAGAGCAAATGAGAAAGAAAAGCTTCCAGATTGTCTAACTTTTACCCCCTTTTCCATTTCTCCCTCTCCCCCCCCCCACACTTGCTCATCAGCGTCGTTTGCTGTGTCCGCTTCAGTGCTGATGGAAAGTTCCTTGCTACGGGCTGCAATCGCAGCGCACAGATTTACGACATCCAAAGCGGACAGAGCGTATGGTATGGATATCCCCCCCCTTTTTTTTTTATTTATTTATTTATTTATTTTTTTTTTTTTTACAGAATTTGCGTTCGAAGCAAACAGTACTCCATCAGTTCTCAATCATAATTTCCAATGGCATGTCTTCTGACCATGCTCCGTTGACCTTTTAATCATGGACTTGTTTTCTCCCTTCTTCCTACATCTCTATAGTTTACTTGCTGATGATTCTGCAGGTAGAGATGATTTGTATATCCGCTCCGTCTGCTTCAGTCCAGATGGAAAGTATCTCGCAACCGGTGCTGAAGACAAGCAAATCAGGGTAAGAAGAGAAAGAAAGGAAGAGAGGGAACATTATCTGTCAGAAATAGATAACCCCTTTTCTTTTGTTATCATTATATTCAATTTGGTGTGTTATTTGGTATCATCTAGATTTGGGATATCAGCCGCAAGAAGATCCTCAAGATCTTGAAAGGACACGAACAGGATATCTACTCATTGGATTTCTCGCGCGATGGAAGGATCATTGTGTCTGGATCTGGTGATCAGACAGCACGTATATGGGACATGGAAACCGGATCTTGTCTCCATGTGTTGACTGTTGGTGAGGTGGATCAAAAGGACGCTGGTGTGACCTCGGTTGCAATTTCTCCAGATGGCCACTATGTTGCAGCGGGATCATTGGATCGACTTGTCCGAGTGTGGGACACGGCCTCGGGAATGCTCTTGGAGAGATTGGAGGGACATAAGGATTCAGTCTATAGTGTGGCATTTGCTCCAGATGGCAGGACATTGGTTTCTGGAAGCTTGGATCGAACACTCAAGTCGTGGGAGTTGAATCTTAGCCGTAACCAGAACGGTTCTTCGAGAGGAAGTGTCTGCAAAGCAACATTCAACGGACACAAGGTAAAAGAAAATAGAAAAAACAGAAAAAAAAAAGAACGAGGTAGTTTTTTCTCCCACATCCTCTCTATATTCTTGTGGTCTAACGTCTCTCTTTTTTTTTTTTTTTTTTTTTTTTTTTGACAAACATAGGACTTTGTACTCTCGGTTGCTGTCTCGCCAGATGGCAAGTGGGTTGTTTCGGGATCGAAGGATAGAGGTGTCCAGTTCTGGGACCCTACTACAACTGCTGTCCAGTTCATGCTTCAGGGACACAAGAATTCTGGTAGGTGTTGAGAATCTGTAGTGCTTTATTGTCTTTGGGAAAGGAGAGAAAGGGTAGCCAGTGAACAAAGATATTAACCTATTCTCCTGCTGGGTAACCGATTTTTTTTTTTCTCTGCTTGGGTTGTAAATAGTGATCTCGGTTGCTCTGAGTCCAATGGGCACATACTTTGCTACAGGCTCGGGCGATACACGTGCGCGCATTTGGAGCTACGAATCATTGCAGGACTGATTGATGGAGGAGGACAATCGATATTTAAAGTAGAATCATTCATGACATCTAAAAGCAGGATCATCCTTAAAAAAAAAAAAAAAAAAAAAAAAAAAAAAAAAAAAATGTAGTCGTAGGGTTGTTCTGAGCCTTTTTTTTTTTTTTTTTTTTCTTATTTACGATCCCTTTTTTTTTTTTTTTTTTTATATCACATTCTCTGTCATCACCTTCTTTCTCTCACACACTTTCCATGTCACGTCGCGACATTGCGGTGCTCCTTGAGCGTCTCTCGCTGGATCACCGGACATCCCTCGCCGAAAAGGCTTGTGGTTATCTCCAGGCAGTCGAGTCGAATGGCTCCATCAAAAACCATTCCAGTCATGCCGCCATTTGTGTCGATATTGCAGCAGAGCAGTGAGTGCATCTACAGGACTGAGAGAGGAGGGAGAGAGACATTTGGGTCCATCGTGTTCCCATGGGGGAAAAAAATAGAATATGAGAGATCACTCACGAATGCTTCGAAGCTGTTGTCAATCTCTCATTCCTCCTCACTTGTATTAGACTCTCGATTGACGTCTCGCGTCAAGCACTTGTCCGATTCTCTGGAGCAGCCTCTCCTTCAGCTTATAGTGTCACGTTTCAAACGCTTTCCCGGATATTGACTGGATCAAAACAACGGGTTGGCAAGCGACCAGGGAGTGGCGTCACAGGAGCCGGCGGCAGATCCACTGCTCGAGGTACACAAAAGGCAGGAGACCTAGACGAAGGAGATCAGGACGAGAGGGATTCATCACCTCACGCGTATTTGCGTCGGCTTCTTACAGAGAGATCAATGACTTACTTGGGACAACTCTCTGTTCAGTATGGATCTCTTGAACTGGAAGAAATTGTATTGAAATGTCTGGAGCAGTTCTTTGCTGACTGGGTCCCGACCTTGACTCCTGCACAACGAGCCCATGTGGATTATGCGAATGCAAAATGGATTGGAGCAGCCTTCTGGCTCTGCGCTCTAGCCAGGAATATGACAGCTACAAAAGAAGCTGAACCAGTCCCAACAGAGGGCGCTCCATCATCCGAGTCCAAACCATCAGCAAAAGTTATCAAACGAATCGGTGGACGTGGAGGAAAGGAGCTAAAGGACATTATCTTGGCCACTGTGGAGCACAGTATTAAAAAAACCGAGCTGGACGCCACTATCCGATTGATTGAGGATACTACAAGAGACTATCTTTTCTCATTGAAAAAGACTAAAGCGACAGGTCCAGGATCTGGTGCACGTCTTCCGCAGGCACGGCGGCCAGGGACACCAACGACACCGAGAAGTCGTGTAAGCTCAACTTCAAGTGACATCTCGAATCCAGCAACCATTGTTATTCCAATGAGGGGAGGAGCTAAACCCTATCAACCACCACAGACAGCGCAGGATACGACTGTGCAGGGCGAGGAAGAAGATGGAGTCGACACTAGAGGTGGAAGGAGTGTTGTTGGTCGACGGGCGAATTTGAAGCGCCACATCTCGAATGTCAGTCAAATGTCAGTTTCTCCCGAGCCAGAGGAGGATGAGACTAGGGTAAATACAAGAGACATCAACAAGGGACGAGGAAGAATATCGGCAAAGAGATCTAGACTGGGTGTAGAGAACGATCACCAAGCAGCTGAAAAGATACATCGAGGTGAGAGTATGCTCTCGACGGATATTATTCGATCCAAGCGGGTACCATCGAAACGGGGATTAAGTGAGGTGACAGGGGCAGCTAGAAGTGCAAAATTGAAAGCCAACATGCGGATTCGGACGGGCGTTTATAGTATGGTAAGTAGAGAGGCATTCATTGTTGTGAACTCGAAGGTATCTTAAGGAATGCCGTTTTATTCAATGAGAAGAGTGAGGCAGCTAATATCCATTAATGTGGCGAACGCGCATCTCTCTTTCTCTCTCTCTTTGCGTGTGTGTGTGTGTGGATAGATACCCCGCATCAGTTATGTGAATACCAAGGCATATACGCAATACAAGGAGTGGCAAGCAAGAATGTTAGAGGCAATCGCAGCAGCTGGATGAACTAGTGGCAAGGGAAAAAAATAAAAAAAAAGAGTTTGCCACCAATTTTTTTTTTGTACGATCTCTCTTCCCCTTCCCCCCTCTCTTTGCCATTATTTTCTTTTCCTTTTTGGAGTCGAAGGGACTGGGCTTGCCATTATGGATTCGACATCGATGCAAATGGATTCGCAATCCCAGGAGCATCAACCATCTCAGCAACAACAACAACAGCCAGCACAACAGCATCAGAGCCATGCCTCACACCATTCACTCTCCACCTATGGCATGACACATTGGGTTCTTTGGGCTTTAGCAGAAGAATATATCGAACAGGCACATTCTCTTTGCTTCGTTGCTACAACGCAACCAAGTTCTCAACCTGGATGGAAGTCTAGGCACCGCGATCTCATTCTTACAGCTATCAAGTGTCTAGTTGCCTCAACGACACTTGAATCACCAGCCATGACCCAGTTGGACAAGGCGAAATCAAGATATCGACTGGCTCAACTATTATTTGAGGAGACAGAAAGTTTTGACCGAGCTGAAGAAGAAGTGAGCAAAGCGGTAAGTCCAATCATAAGATACTCAAAACTAGACGGTCACCAAAGCAAGAGTCTTGTCAAAATTGTTTTCTAAAGCGCGTGCGCGTGCTCTCTCTCTCTCTCTCTCTCTCTCTCTCTCTCTCTGTCATTATATAGATCATCATTGTGGATGGCGTAAGTGATTGTGCACTTTGGCAAGGATGTAAAGATTATGGATGGATCACTTCTTTTTTCTTCTTCTTCTCACATTACAGAGATGGGATATGTGAAAAAAAAAATGGCTTTCTTGTTGTAGATCCAAGGATCCGCCTCATTGGACTTGCAGTTTCGACTGTACGATCTCCAAACGCGGATCTATCTTGAAACGGGGAAATTCCGTCTTGCAAAAAATACTCTTCGGATAGCGACATCTCGGGCTGAAAAGTAAGAATGTCGAAAGCGTAATTTGCTCCCCCCTTTTCTCCTCTTCCCTTTGGTCCTTTTATCTTTATCTTTATCTTTTTTTTTTTTTTTTTTTTTTTTTTTATGGAAATTAGTGTCCTTTGACACTCTTGTCTTGCTGTTTATCTTGATATTGATTCATTCATTTGTTCATTCTCAAAATGGAATAGGCATGGACTTTATATGTGGCAATACCAGTTCTGCTTAAATAGAGCACGCGTCTATTTTTTACTGAATGATCTTGAAGGTAGCTTAACGACCTTGAATCATGGAGTTATACTTGCAGAAGCTCGAGGTGACTTTGAGCTTAAGGTACCTGCCACGCAATCCTAAAAAAAAAAAAAAAATTGCTCCGCAAACCAACCCCTTCTCCTTCAGTCGTTGTCAATGCTGCATCGCTAAGGAGGAATAAGGGAAAAAAAATTGATCGTGAAGTCTAACTTTTAATCTTTTCCACGGATGAAATTGCTGGTAGATGGCGTTCTGGATCGTCGCTGGACAGTACTCTCTTATGCTTGCCAATTGGAGTCAGGCTGAACACTACCTTAATCGACTTTTCCCGTATATGGGACTGGATCAACCTCAGTCCCAAAACGGAACACCCTCGACAACTCAACCACCTCTACCATCACCATCGACTACACGGGCCTGTCAAACAAAGCAACTCCGGGTATTCTTCCTGGTACTCTTTATCTCTTGTTCGGTCAGATCAGGAAGGATGTCCAACGCTTTGTCTGCACTGTCAGTTCTACATAAAACTTTAGATGAATCACCACCCAAAGATCTTGAGGAGGCACAAGGGGTCTTTAAGATTCCATTGAATAATCGTGAAACGGATGAGCCAACTCAAGAAGTTATATCGGAGCATCTAAAGATCCTTCCTGTTGACAAAGCCTATGATTACATCAGCATCCGGTGGGTATCTTTCTCGCAGGCGTATTGTTTGACCTATTTGCTCTCGGGAATATGCAGCAAGGCAGATATGACGCAACCGATGAAAGCTCAACAGTTTCTGGTGGAAGGAATCAAAGTCGTGGATCGTAAGTCAGAATCGTATTTTTTTTTTGCCTATTGCTTACGAGCAAAAAAAGACAAAAACAAAATAGGCTTCTATCTGAGCTAATGATTCTTTCTTGTTTTTTTTTAATGCTTTGATAATAGGTGAATTTAGCATCAATGAGCGTAGGTCGATCGAGTCGTTTATGATCAAGTCATCTGAGCCATTGGGGTGAAAAGAAGGGGAATGTCTCAACGTCTCTCTTTTTTTTTTTTTTTTTTTTTTTTTTTTTTTTTTTTTTTTTTAAAAAAAAAAAAACTCACATTTTAGATGCCTTCTCGACAATTTACGTCCGACGTAATCAACAGTGGTTTTCATTGTTAATGATGACACTGCTTTTACACCTTGTGGATGTGTACCTGGTCAAGTTTGATCTAAAATCTGCAGAGGATGTAAGTGCCTTTGCGGCGAGGCTTCTATCACCATGCTTTCTTTTTTGTTACCCCTCACCAGTCCTTTACTAACTTTGCGTATATTATTATTTTACACTTACCCTTTGTCTATACTCAAGACGATTTTGAAGGCCACATACTGGGCAAAGGTGTGTGGATTTTGGGAAATGTTTAAATGGCGAGTCTCTCTCTCCATCGGCATGATCATGCAAACTGGTGGTCAGCTTGAAGAGGCCATAGAGTGGTATGAGATTTGTATGAGCCATGAGTCCTCACATCGCGACGACCCTGAAGGATTTGACGTGAAATCGATGGCCTCTATCAATCTAGCCATCATTTACTGTGGAGAGGCCCATTTTGATTTGCAAAAGGTAAGGAAAGAGATAATACTCGGGGATGATTGTGAGTGACTAAGGAACTTCAATGATGAACTAGCTTGTTTGATTAAATTCTATAACTAACAGAGCCATCCTTCCCTCTCTTCTTCTTTCTAGGCAAGGCAACTCTTGGTGGAATTTAGGAAGAGGCGTGCTCACTCCATGTCGGCAGATTACCAAGGTGTTTTGCATTTACTAGACGGTTGGACAAAGGAGTCTATCATCCCGGCCAGGTTAGTCAACGGTTGCAGGCGTTCCTGATCACATTCCGTACAGCTTCGAGTCCGCTGTTTCTACTCTAAGCGTTGTGTGAAACATATGATTCACAGGTCGATGGTGGTTTTTTTCTTCTTCTTCCAACCTTAGGCAACAGCTTCATGAGGCGCTCCGGATGTCTGGCTCTCTTCAGAACACTCAGATGAAGAGCTTGACGCTACTGCTGCTGGGGAATATCTACAAGCAGACCCATGATGTGCATTCAGAAAAGATGCTTCAGACGGGGTTTGTACATGCGTTCAAGACGAGTAGCCCTCTCGCTGCTGCTGCGGCAGGATCGTGCCTGAAAGGTAAAACGAGGCGAAGCGGCCGAAAAGCGACACACCTCATGCTCTACCAACACATTTTCTTTAAAAAAAAGTGGCGATGCAGGGTGTGGCGTTACAGAGAAAAGAGAGATTGAGAGAAAGAGCTAAACAGTGTGTCCCATGGTAACTCATTCTCCTCTACTACTTCCTTGGGTTAGACTTGTACTTGGAGACGTCGCAGGGCATCAAGGCAAGCCAGCAAGCGCAACAGAACAGACCGATCCTGGAAGCCGTAGACCTAGCCTTCCAAACGAAACCAATGATACCACTGTGCAGGCCGCGGTAGACCAGATGCGCGTTGAAATAAAAAAAAAAAAAAAAAAAAGAGCAGCTGGCGCGGGCGTTTCGCCTAGAACGTCTTTCTCCGCACTGTCTTTCTTTCCTCTGTTCTTTTTCTCACTCTCGCAATCTCTCCGCATCATTCTCATTTTTCTTCTTGTTCCTCTACTACTCCATCCATCCTATTCCCGAGTCTCTCCGCATTGCATCGAACCCTTCCACTCACTCACATCTCAGGAACGCCATGGATCCCAACTCCCCCTACATGCAGGGCTCCGCGGCTCCTGTCCGCCGACGGAAAACCGACCAAGGCGCTGTATGTCCCCTCCCTCCCTCCTGCCCCAGCCTTTATCATTTGGCCACCAAAAATGAACCCGGAAGGTGGCCATGGTTCCATGACCAGACATTGGACAGAGATCCTGACTAACCCATTTGAATACTCTCTTGGATTTTTCATTTCTCTTTGCATTTTCTATTGTCCTTTTTTTTTTTTTTGTAGATAAATCCCATCGAGGCGACTGTCACCAAGCTGCTGGTGGCAACAAAACAACTTCTGGAAGGACTGACACTCTGGTCGACGCGCAAAATGAGTGAAGAACAGGTCTCTGACATTTTCGTACAGTTGGCAACACAATTCAACATGGCAAGCCAGGCTTTTCATGAAGTTGGCATCGACACCAGGTATAGTAGCTCATCTGACAACAGCCTCTTTTTTTCTTTTTTCCTTCTCTCCTCGTGGGCGCTGTGTGTATGCTTTTGAGCCATGACAAATTCTGCAGCCTCTTCCTCCTCGTGCCGCGCCCGTCCGCGGGCTTTTGAGAGCGAAAAGGAACCGCAGAGAAGAATTAAGAAAGCGCCTTGATATGCTAATATGGATAATTAACACACAACTACCCTACGATTTCTACTTTTTGTCCTGTCGCCTTGGGTCTTTTCTTTTTCTTTTTCTCTTGCCTCCAAACGGAATCTCAGTGAACTCGCTCATGTTCCAGACGACTTGAGGAATTGCCTGGAGACGGCCCTGGGCGAAGACCCGTCGCCGTCCTCTCTCGATCAATACCTTCCCAGAATCAAAGAAGTCATTATCAACCTTCTCCAAGGCCTGCGTCTGAAGCAGAACCTTTACCGGGAACAACACGAGGCGAAGACTGCACGGATGCAGGCTGCAGGCTCGGCACGATCGAGGAGTAGTGGAAGCAATTTCCGGCAACCCAGCACGTTACTTCGACCCCCTGAGGATGATACAACACCGAGAAACTCGATTCAAAATGTGGGACCATCGCAGCCGTACCTGCAGCCAACTGCCCGTGACGAACAGGGACATGCTGAGACACTCGCGTCGCTTCGAAAGAGTGATGCCATCACACGACGAGCCTCCTCACGACGCCATTCCCAGCGATTCTCGACTTTGCTTGAGCAGAACACACAACCTCCTGTTCCTCGGAGAAACCCTATGGTGGACCCGAGTTATCTTTCAGCTTATCCAGGATACAGCAGTGGAGGATCTCAGGGGTCGACGCCTATCACGAGTCCGAATCCTGCTGGTCCTAGCCAATACTCGCAAATGCCCACACCAGAGCCCTATCTCTCTAGGTCGAATTCGAGCTCGAGTCGCGTTATGGAATCGATGCCTCTCCCACCCACAATACCTGTTCCTCCACCACCAATGGCTCAAACTGGAGGGGGAGCGCATGCCCCAGCCTCGACCATGTCTCCTGTACTGGGTTCCTCTTCCATGGCCACGCCCATGCTACTCACTCCCGAGATCTCGACGCCCTCGCAAGCATCTCCGTTGATGCAAGGATCCACGGAGACCATCAATACCCAATCGGCTCTGACAGAGTCAAGTGCACAGGAGGCTGCTAGTTCTATTTCGTTACCGACCTCGGATGTGCCTGGTATGTGGATCCCCCCTTTTTTTCTTTCTTTAAGTAACCTCATTTTGTCATTTGTCATTTGTCATCGTCACCGTTTCAGTCCCATAGTACTGACCTCTTTTTTTTTGTACTGCTCTCTTCTTTTTCTTTTGTTTCTAGCCGAGCCAGTGGATCAGAGCCTGACATTGTTTTTACAAGTTGGCAAGAGTGTCAAAAAAACCAAGTACGATGGCGAGTTGACGCTTATTGCGTTACGAATGTTGTTTATGGAAAAGTTTCAGTACAATCCAGGACAGGAAGATTTCCCGACGATCTATGTGAAGGATCCTAATACGAATATTCATTATGAATTGGAGTCCTTGGCGGATGTGAAACAGAATGCGTTCTTGTCGTTGAACGTTGATGGTAAAAAGCCTTTGTTGATTTCGTGTTGGCGTAACAAAAAAGAAAAAAAAAAACTCTAAAATGACTCTCCTCCTAACTGACTTTGTGGAAAAAAAAAAAAAGACCTCGAAAATATTCAGCGTCGGATGGATCAAGGATTTGCGACATTGACCAAGGAGTTGAGTGAGATCAAAAAGGCACAGGAGGCTGCAGAGGCTGCTCGTCAAAAGGCACTTTTGAGCACCAATCTCCCCGCAGAACGGACTGCAGCCTCGACCAATGTCGAAAACTCGCCAGCTCTCCGAGCTGTTGTTCAAAAGGCTATCGCCAAGGTCAAACCATTGAACGACTCAACCACACCTTCGACTCAGGGCAAGATCTCGGTGGCAGAGCTCAAGTCACAACATGAAGAGATTCAGACGTTACGACGGGAATTGAGTGTTGTCCGACAATTGTACACAGAACTCCAGACAGAGACCAAGACGACTTTGTCGACCTTGGCAGGATACACTGCTCAGATTCGTAAACAGGCAACTGAGACACCCTTCTCCTCCAGGTTGTTTATCGAAACAGGCAAGGTCAAGCTGGACAAGATGTCAGAAGAGTTGACCAACAAGATTGAAGAGCTTCAGGATGTGGTAGAGGATATGAAGGTCAATGTGACGCAGCGACGTGGACGACCTAGTGAGACTTCGATGACCTTTGTGGATCGACAGTGTGAAGATGTTAGCAAGGATATTGTAGAACTTTCGGACTATATCCAGTCTTTGCGACCTGCATGGAAAAAGACATGGGAGGTTGAGCTTCAGACTATTGTCAAAGAGCAAATGTTTTTGAAGGAACAAGAGGCTCTGCTCGAAGATCTCAAGGAGGACAATGGTTCATTGTCGCAGACGTTGGTTAATCTGAAAAAGTTCCTCGAGTTGCAAAGCAAGAACGGTGGACTTGGTTCGAGATCCTTTGTGTTCCATCCAGTGGTGGATGAGGGATTTGAAGGACTCAAGACGGTGATGGAGGAGGTCAAGATGATTGAACCCAATTCGGACAAACGACTCAAGGCGATGGCCCAAATGGAAAAGTTGCGACATATTGAACTTTCGAATCGAATTGATGAATTTGAAGAAGAATTGACAACGTTTGTGGGATCAAGCAAGTTGAGAAAGACAGGAGGTGCGTTGGAGATTGATCGACAGCGACAACAGAGGGATCAAGAGAATCTGAAAGCACTATTCGGAAAGAAGCCCGAGATTACGGTCGTCGGGGATCCAGCCGACGAGCCAAGCGACGACGCCACAGCCGAGCCGATGAATGATACCGAGCTTGAACAATAAACCAAGAAGTGGTGTGAGGGTTTGTTGAACTTGATGGATAAGAAGGCCAACTCAAGACGTTGAGAGAGAGTGTGTGTGAGTGAATGTGAGAAGAGAAAAACGAAAAGAAAAGAAAAAGAAGACAGTGTGCTTCCCTGACAGGAGATAGAGTTAGTTATTTGTGTGATTCTTGTATTTGTTGCATTGGCCCTTGCGGAAGGTTTTCCAGGTACCGGGAGGGAGAGAAAGAGAGCGAGAGAGGCGTGACTTGCCTCTCGAGTTTCGTGAGAAATAAAAAGAGTGCCCTTCATATGTCAGTGTACTTTTTTTTTTTTTTTTCCTTTTTTTTTTTTTCTTCTTTTTTACATCCTTCTTCCTCAACACTCTTCCTCTTTGTTCATTGTTGTCCCCTTCCATACCCCCCTCCTCCTGCCATCCTTTAGATTTGACACTTACTCAAGACGCGTGATCCATATATATTTTTTCTCAATCATGTCACTTCAAGGTAAACGATCCGCGAAGAATAAACACGCGCTTTCCATCTATTCTATAACGTTTTGGAAAAAGAGAGAAAGAAAAGAAGAGAAAAAAAGAAAAAAAGAAAAAAGAAAAAGAAAAAGAACTGACCTAGTCTTTCTTCTTTGGATGTATGAAATGACGGGACATGGACCTCCTTCCCCTCTCTCACCTCTCCACTATTGCTATTCTATTACCACTACTATTACAATATTATCATCATCTTCAACAGGAAAGACCCTTTTCATCTCTGGAGCCAGTCGAGGAATTGGATTGGCGATCGCACTTCGTGCAGCAAGAGACAAGGCCAATATTGCGATCGCTGCCAAGACTGCCACCCCTCATCCTACGGTACCGTTCATGCTTTTTTTTTTTTTGTGCCAACTCTGAGTCTTGTAAGGAATAAAGGCGCTGACATTGTCGATTCTACTTTATGATGGATTTTTTTCGATGTTTATTTTAGCTCCCAGGAACGATCTACACGGCTGCAGAAGAGATTGAGAAGGCAGGAGGCAAAGGTAAAGAATCGAACCAAGCGAAAGGCCATTCACTCCGCTTCCATTTTTTTTCTTTACTGCATTGTGGACAGCTCAAAAGAAAGAGAGAAAGTCTCCTCCTTGGTACTGACACGAGGATTGCTTTTCAGCCTTGCCAATTGTTTGTGATATTCGAGATGAAGAGCAGGTCAAGAGTGCCATTGATCAGACAGCTTCCAAGTTTGGAGGCATTGATATCTTGGTAAGGACCGAAATGGCTTGCAAGAGAACGAGGAAAATAGCAGGTCGTAAATTGGTGTCTGACTGTCATTTTTTTCTTTCTTCCTTTCCTTCTCTTTTGGACATAGGTGAACAATGGCAAGTGGAAAAAAAGCCCATTAGTTTCGAAAAAGAAAAAGACAACAAACTGCTGTTCTCATTGATGCCCCTCCTCCCCCTTCCTCCTCCTCCCAAGAGAAGGACAGTGATGTGATTCTAATTCTCTTTCTCTTTCTTTTATTTCTTACGCGGCTCCTATTCTGTGGACGACGACAACAGCTTCGGCAATTAGTTTGACCAACACTCAGGAGACGACTGTCAAAAAATATGACCTCATGCATCAGATCAATGGCCGTGGAACATGGATGGTCTCCAAGGTAGGGGATACAAACCCCCCCCCCAGATTTCTTTTTGCAGAGAGGACTTGAGTGCAAGCAAAAAAAAAATCAACTCCTGACCGATTGTGTATCACATGGAATCTTATTAGTATGCGATCCCTCATTTGATCAAGTCCAAGAAGAACCCTCATATCCTTAACCTGTCGCCACCTCTGTCGATGAGAGAAGAATGGTTCCGAGGTCATGTCGCGTATACGATGGCCAAGATGAACATGTCTATGTGTGTGCTTGGTATGGCTGGAGAACTCCGTCAGCACAAGGTCGGTGTCAACGCTCTCTGGCCCTTGACCTTGATTGGCACCGCAGCCTTGAAGTTGGTGGGAGACGAAGCCAATATGACGCTTCGATCCCCCGAGATCATGGCCGATGCTGCCTACGAGATTTTCAACAAGGACGGAGCAACGTTTACGGGCAACTTTTTGGTGGATGAGTTGTTGTTGAGAAGGGAGGGCAAGACGAATATGGATCAGTATGCTCCTGGCGAACGAAATTTTTCACCTGATTTCTTTTTGACGGATGAGATTCTTCAGGAGATTGATATGCTTCGTGAGAAGCAGGGCTGGCACTAGTGGCATGTCGTTACCTGAGAAAGAATGAGAAAGAGAAAGAGAGGAGATAGAGACAGAAAGAAAGCCGTTCCTTTCCCTCCTTTTTAGTTTTGTATTTGCCTTTATTTTTTTATTTTATTTTATTTTTTTTTTTTTTTTTGGATGCTTCGATATGACGAGCTAGTAAAGTGACGGAGATAAAAGGAATTCGTCTACCCCAAGTGGGGTGCAGGTCACGCTTTTTTTTTCTTCTTTTCTTTTTTGCTCACGCACCAAGGGGTGAGAGAGAACGAGAGACAGGTGGGCAGCAGCGGCAAGCATTTCTCTCTTTTCTTTTTTTCTTCTCTGGTCGAACACATCCACCACCACCACCACCACCACCACTACCACTACCTCTTCCTCCACTACAGCGATTTCACTTCTTTTTGCTCGATACCCCTGAGAACCAACCAGTCTCACCTCTGCTTTTCAAGGCTCATTCTTTTCATTTTCTTTCTTTCTTCTTTTCACTCACTCACAAGCACACACATACTTATACACCATGGCTGGTCTGAAAAGTAAATGCTCAAAAAGCTAACCTGTCTGTCCATGCGGCTCTCATGGGTTTGCTTAATGTCGGGAAACGCGGGTTTCAATGGAGACTGAGAGTTTGTTAGGTGTGATGAACGGCGACTCTTTCTCTCTCTCTCTCTTTACTTCTTCACCTTTCTTCAGGACTCTTTGAGGAAAGAAAATAGAAAGTCGACACATCAGTTCAGCATTAGAAGAGAGTCCAAGTCCCAAAATGACCGCAACGAGAGAACAAAAAGAAAAATAAAAAAATTGATAGAGCAAAAAAAAAAAAAAAAAAAGGACAGAAACAAAGAGAGAGAGAGAGAGAGAGAGAGAGAGAGAGAGAGAGACCGACAGACCGACAGACCGACAGAAGACTTTTTTAATGGTCCATGCTCCAACATATATATCCACAATGCGAACAGTTTTGCAAAGTGAGAGCATCGAAGACGTGTTCAGTGCTTTTGACATTCTGGGCGGTAGTAGTAGTGGTAGTGGTGGTTTCAAGATAACAAAAACTTGGCGTCATCCCTTGTCACTAATTTTTTTCATCTTTCTTTTCTTCTTCTTTTCTCTAAACAGCGTAAGGGTGCAGATGGGGATAAAAAAAAAAATAGAGAGAGAGATACAGAGAAAGAGCAGCATTTATTATAGAAAAAACAGCAGCAAAGGATACAATCAGGATAACAGAAGCAAACTATCTGGAGTCTCAGCCATCCTCCTCTTGTAATGGAAATTGCAACGTTTTTCTGGACACATCTGATATCTGATGGATACCATTCAAGAAGAATATTGGAAGCAGAATGATAAACAACAACGAGAAAGACATGCTCGATAACAAGGAACAAGGGGCTATCTATCAACATTTTTTTTTTTTTTTTTTCTTTTTGATTTTTTTTTCTGACTCTTATTTCACTCGCTTTCTTTCTTTCATGATACAAAAAGTGTCATTGGACTTTCGTTCGTCCTTGCTTTGGGCTTCTTGCTCGTTATCATGTCCTGCGCGCTTTATGGGTAACGTATTGAGTTTTTGGTTTGTTTTTCTTTTTGAAAGGAAAAAAACAAGACGTTGGAGACTAGTTTTTATTCAAGGAGACAATGCTAATGATCAACCTACCTGAAAAAAAAAATATCAACCACTACAACTACAATACTGCTGGAATCCAATTTATAGCAACTGGTGGCCACTTTTTGTCGGTAAGTTTTCTTCTTCTTTGTATGATTATGGGATATTGTCTTTTAGACAAAAAAAAAAAAAAAAAAAGGATATTTAAAGGATAAAGGATAGCTAAACTTAAGAAAATACAACGCTGGGGTACGTCCCTTTCTTTCCTTCTACTATGATCATTAGTGGCAACATATGTATTGGCGCCATTGCCAAACGCCATCTTTGGACGATATGCAGGACGGGATGACTTGATGTCCGACTTTCAAGGAGGCATTGCGGATGCTGGATACTTTATGACCGGATTGATGATCATTACAGGATTCTGTAAGTTGACAGGAGTGGTCTGACTTGGAAAGGGTATCTTTAGGAGAAAAGTAATACTCGAGTACTAATATGGGTGGGTATGGACGAATTGTTTTTCTTTTTATCTTGATAGGCTTACCTATTGTTCTTGCCCATGCGGGAGTTGTAAGCTGACAAAAATGGAGGAGGGCAATTCTTTTTTGTTTTTGCGATGCGTGTTAATTCGACAATATGCGATACTCACTCTGGATTTTCTTTCAACCCCCCCCAAATAGATCACTGTCCCTGCAATGGTGATGAGTATCTCGGGAGGACTCTTGATCTATGGCACCAGTAAGAAAACACCTTTATATATATATATTTTCGATCAAACACAAGGATGGTTTACTTTTTCCTTTTCCCCTTCTTATTAACCGGGTCTGATTTTTCTTCCCCTGTTTGTACTAGTCATTTCATATTCTCGCTTCTTTGCCGAAGAGGACGACTTTTAAAAAAATAGGAAAATGAAACGAAATCAGTGCATGCCAGCGGATTGAGCAGAAGCAAGCGTGAATTGAAGAATTGAGTGGATAGGCGAGACACGTCTGGAAGAGAGAGAGAGAGAGAGAAAGTGAAGAGCTAGGGAGGAGAGGGGTTACCATGCACATATTCCAGGACGACAATTGAGTGTTGATAATAATAAAAAAAGCAATGAAAAAAAAAAAAATCAAGAGCCTCAAAATTTCTTTCTTTCTTTTTTTTTTTTTTTTCCCTTGGCAACTGCAGATCAAAGTCAATATTTTCGACCATCAGGTTCCAACATCCTGAAGAAGAATCAAAAAAAAAAAAAAAAAAAAAAAAAAAAAAAGGGTAAAAGACAGAAGAGGCTTTTATTCCAAAATCTCTTTGTTTTCCGCCATTTTTTTTTCCCCATCCTATCCGAGGAATCCTCTTCCTTCCTTCCTTGTCCTTTAACGGCGTTTGTTCTTCTTGGCCTTGCCACCGCCTCCCTGTTGCATTGGGCTGGATATCGTTGGTGTGGCAGAGTGTGATGGGGCGATCGCTGCTGTTGCTGCTGCTGCTGTTGCTGAAGATGGTGATTCCGTTGCTACTGTCTCTGTCACTGGAGCTCTGTTGTGCATCTTGGCCATCAAGGAGCGGTTCAGACGTTCAAACTTGTTGAGATCCTGCATCTGATCCGTCTTGTACTTTAAGCACTATTGAGAGTAAGAGTGATAAATAATAGGGGAGGTGGAAGCATGGTGGTTAATCCTATCACGTCTCAAGAGAGCAGAAAAGTGGGAGTGGCTATCGCTACCCAATCCGTGGAGACCAGGTGACTGAAAAGAAAGGAAAGAAAGAAAGGTAAAAAAGACTTACTGTACGATTGTCGGTGACCTTGAGAACAAGCTTTCCTTCAACATGGCGGTATTTTGCGACATAACGAGTCTAAGATGAATAGATGGCGAGGAATGGCAAACCGCGTGAGTCATGGGTGGCCATCAATACACGCAAGGATAAAGATGAACTGTTCCTGCAGAGGACTTGAAAGTCATGATGCGCGTAGAGCATGGATGAGGTGTGTGCGTAAGAGGGGGGCGGGGGGCGGGGACGGTTCTCTTCTCTACCAGTGATGGCTCCATCGCGTAAAGTTCCTCGGCAGCCTTTTGGAACTCGTCCCAGTTTTGAATGTTGACCATGTTGGAAGGTTTGTATATGTATGAGGATGACGACGATGCCGGATGGGGAGGATGATGGATGGGATGAGCAAGTTGTAGTTGGCTGGTTCCTGTGCAGATCAGCGCTAGTCCAGTGACAGGGTCGGTTGGTTGGTCGGTCAGTCGTGAATGCCTCTGAACCACTGTCAAATTGCACACGACTCGGCCACTACTAGGCCCACTCAGCGCTGGCAAAATTGAAGTGGCTTGTGGGCAACCCAGCAGACAGGCAGGCGGATCGTTGGGCTGGGAGAGGGGGGAGAGAGGAGGTCGAATTGAGAGCTGATCAAGCCCCGCTCGACAGTGGAGGCCATAAAATTCGAGGCGGCCCGCTGCTCGTTGAAACTTCCTTTTCTCCATATCGAAGATCAATCATGGTACGCCAGTCACGGCCAACGAAGAGAGAGAGACATACATCCAAGGACACCACCCTCCCATCCCCTCAACCAGCCATATCCATCGATCCATACATACCGCTATCCATCCTGCCATCGCTACAGGATCGATCTTGATAAGCTATGGATCATTCTTGCAGACTAGGAGGAAAAAAAAAAAACGGAAACACCACTAGTCTTGCTATTCTCATGGGACTCATGAGACTCTGGACTTGAATGAGATCAGCTCGGATCAGTAGCACATTTCAGCAGCAGATCTGGAGAATGCCCTCCTTCACATCTGGAGTTTCGATCGCCACAGAGCTTGTCGAGATCTATTCTCTTTGCTCTTGTCCGACCATCCCTGTCTGAAACTTGGGTGCTACCATCTCGCAGCAATGGAGAGAGGGTGGTAAATCTTTATTTGGCACCTGCTTGTCAGTCTCCTTGCCTCTCGCCACGCTCTCCCTTCCCCAACCCTTTCAACAGTGGACCGTGACATTGTTTACAGTGGACAGGCAGACACCCTATCTTTTTACTGTGAAGCCATGGATCTGGAGCAGAGTGTCAACAAACGACTTTTCGTTATCGACACCAGCAAGAATGCTCTCCCTTCAATATATCAAAAAAACAAAAGAAAGCCATTCTGACGGATCTCTTTTTTTTTTCTGTTTGTTTTTTTCTTTTCGATCCGACTTGTCAATTCCAACTTGGGATGGATTTTATAACTCTAGTCCAAGAAGGTCAAGTCCGCCCCTAAGGTTCAGGAGAACATCTCCCTCGGTCCCCAGGTCCGTGGTGACGAGGAGGTCTTTGGTGTTGCCCACATCTTTGCCTCTTTCAACGACACCTTCGTCCACATCACTGATTTGACTGGCCGTGAAACCATCTCCCGTGTCACCGGAGGCATGAAGGTCAAGGCTGATCGTGATGAGGCTTCGCCCTACGCCGCCATGTTGGCTGCCCAGGATGTTGCTGCCAAGTGCAAGGAGGTCGGTATCACCGCTCTCCACATCAAGCTCCGTGCCACCGGTGGTAACCGCTCCAAGACCCCCGGTCCCGGTGCCCAGTCTGCTCTCCGTGCCTTGGCTCGTGCTGGCATGAAGATCGGCCGCATTGGTAAGATTTTTTTTTTACGCCTTTCTTGATAATGTTTGGCTGCATTGTATCCGTTGTGATCAGAAAGGGTCCGTGTACATTTGATCTAACGCTCTGTCTCTCCCCCCCCTTTTTTTTTGAATGGCTGTGCATTCTTTTAAATAGAGGATGTCACCCCCACCCCCACCGACTCTACCCGCAAAAAGGGTGGTCGCCGTGGTCGCCGTCTGTAAATGTATACGACCAAACAAAAGAACGAAAAGCGAGAAAGGATCGGGAAGACTTTTTATTTCTTTTTCCCAATTTCTTTTTTCATTTTTTGATTCGCTGGCGGTTCATGGACAACTTGCGATCAAAAAGTCTGTTTTTTCTGCAGGAGCTTGGTCAATTGTCATGGGCGTTTAGTAAATAAAAAATCAGCAAAAAAAAAAAAAAAAAAAAAAATTGTAATCAAGGGAGAGAAGAGGTTGCTTAGGGGGAGAAGGTGCATAGAAAAGATGCTAGAAAAATGTTGATGGTGACACCAATGCGCATGGCGTGCGAGTGGGGAGGACTAGTTTGATTTGAAGAAGGATAACCCCAGGAGAGTTTTTGGGTTGGTTCATAAAAGCGCTCAAGTGGGGAGAGGGTTTGGTTTTCAATATCGCTCATTTGTGTGTAAGATAGAACGCCGACCAGACATGCAAAACAAATAAAAAGCAGCGATCATGGATTTTTTTTTTTTCTTCTTCTTCCGTCTCAATATTCCATACCGAGGATCCTTTTCTCACTCTCCCCTCCCATCCTAATATCCTTTGCATCTTTCTTTCTGTTTCTCTCTGTGTTTCCACTTGCGCAGCTGTGTGTTTCCCAATCATTTCTTCATTGATCAGTGTCCAACATCCACCGCCCACACGACTATTTTTTTTTTATTCTTGTACTCAGCCCCATCCCGTCTTTTCCCTTTATTTTTTGTTCACACTTCTTCCTCTTCCTCTTGCTTCTCTCCACTCTCTAGCCATCTCATTTATCACATACGTTAGACATTTCCCTAGACTAGAATGCTTCCTTCATCTCGTTTGCTTTTCACCAACTACAGTCACACTCTGACTCGTATGCCTGTCAAGAGTCAATTGTTGCGTCAAGGTTAGTGAAGCATTCACGCTTGCACTCAAAACTCTCAGCCTTTCACCAAAGATACTTGTCAACCCTAGGGGTCATCACATTAACACGAGCATTCTCCTCTTCCTCTTCTTCTTAGTGGCGCAATTCCAGTCAGTGCGACCAGCTGCCCACCAGCGATCGACTTTCTTCACTTCCACTATCATCAAGGCCAATCACTCTTCCTCAGAGACTACAGCCAAGAAATCATGTTGCTCTTCTTCTTCTTCTTCTTCCAACAGCAGCACCTCTAGCACTCATGCTACAATGGCCCTGGACTCGGACGAAACTTCTAAAAAGTCATGCCATTCAAAAGCTGGAACAGTCCATGCCTCGGGGTCCAAGACATCTGCTCTTCCCATCTCCTCGATCCAATTCTGGTCAGATCCCTCGACATGGAAAGTTGCTTCTGTCAACACCTTTCGGTGCCTGATTGGTTGTACACTTGGTGACATGAGTATGCTCTTTTACCTTCAATCCGCTCACCCGACGCTTGCCCCAGGTATTGCCATGGCCTTTGCCATGACCTCGGGTATTTTGACTTCGATCACACTCGAGACCGTTGTCCTTCGATTTTCTCGATCCTCTCAAATGTCATGGCGTTCAGCCTTCAAGACGGCCACGGGCATGTCCATGATTTCCATGTTGACCATGGAAGCGGTTGAGAATGCGGTGGATTGGCATTTGATGGGTTGGGGTAATGTGGATGTGGAGAACCCTTTGTTTTGGAGAGCGATTGCGTTGAGTGCCCTGGCAGGTTGGAGTGCCCCCTTGCCGTTTAATTATTGGAACTTGAAGCGACATGGCAAGTCTTGCCATTGAAGAATAAAAACAATAGTTTTTTTTTAATGAAAGGCACTATGCTATATTTATATTTTGATAATGGTGGAACCCTAGTGACTAATTGTAAACTCTCCTTAAAATTCTATCCGCCTGCGTTCTTGAAAAAAAAAAAAAAAATGATGATAAGAGAGGTCGTGAGTTGGGATGAGGATGCTGGGGGGTTTAGTTTTTTTGCTTTAATCCGAATCAAAGTTGAACTTGAACGAGTGCGAGGCAAAGTCGATCTGACCTCCTCTGTAAGAACCACGCTTCTTCTTTGTCTTTTCTGCACGGAAACCCTTGCCTCGAGTGACAATCATATCCTGGTTTGCCTTGAATCCATATCCAGTATCCGCACCTCCCTAATAAAATAAAATAAAATAAAAAAAGTCAGATCAAAGCAGGCATGAGATGGTACCAGGGTAAGTAAGAAAGAAAAGAAAAGAAAAGAAAAGAAAAAAATATGGTGGCGACAAAACTCATGAGTACAGATCTGATCTACAAACCACATTAAAAATAAACCAATGTCTTTTACCTTGCTCATGTATGTGTTATCTTTCAAACTGGCATCCAAGAAAGTGACATCCTCAGCCCTGACACGCTTGAATGGCTGATTCTGAACCTTGGGCTCCTATCGTACGGTAATCAACCAACATAGTGATAAACAGCAAGGATGAGTAAAATTAAAACAAAAGGGGACAAGTGAACATCACAGGTTTTGAAGAGTTGCAGTATAGGCGTTAAATGTTGGGTAAAGTATTTTACCTTTGTCTTTGGTCTCTTGGCAATAGGGGCGATCTCGTCAACACTGGTCTCTGCAGGCTTCTTTGTGGAGGTAGAAGCAGGAGTCTTTTCAGAGTCAGAGTCAGAGTCAGAGTCAGAAGAGCTGGAAGACGAATCTGAAGAGCTGGAGCTGGAGCTGGAGCTGGAGCTGGAGCTAGAGCTAGAGCTAGAGCTAGAGCTAGAGTCCGAACCAGAATCCGATTTCGAGTCCGAGTCCGAGTCCGAGTCCGAGTCCGAGCTGGAGCTAGAGTCCGAGCTGGAGCTAGAGTCCGAGCTGGAGCTAGAGTCCGAGCTGGAGCTAGAGTCCGAGCTGGAGCTAGAGTCCGAGCTGGAGCTAGAGTCCGAGCTAGAGCTAGAGTCCGAGCTAGAGCTAGAGTCCGAGCTAGAGCTAGAGTCTGAGCTGGAGGATGATTCTGAGGAAGGTGCGGATGACGAACTGCTGCTGCTGCTCTCCTTGTTCACTGCTGGCGATTTGTCGTCGTCGCTGTCAGACTCTTCATCGCTGCTGGAAGAGGACGAGGAAGAGGACTCGGAATCCGAGGACTCAGAATCAGCATCACCCTCGCTATCTGAAGAAGAGGAGCTCTCATCTTCACTCTCTGAAGAGGAGGAAGAGGAGGAAGAGGAATCCTTATTGTTATCAATGGCACTAAAGGGAGGAAGAAAAGAAGAAAAGAAAGAAAGAAAAAAAGTCGTCTCGTTAGAGGAGAGCCTACTCAAGTTATCATCGCTTCTCAAAGCAATTAGTTTTAGTGAAGACAGGGTATCTTTGGGCATGCGAGCCTATCGAAGGTTGCCTGAATACATACCCCTTTGCACCAATGTTGTAAACCTCAACCAAGGTCGTAGAAGGCTTCTTGGCCTCCTTCAGAGTCTATTTGGAATAAAAGAAATCAAGTCGAAGAAAGAGGCGAGTTAGAAGAAAGAGCTCTATGGACGGTTAGAGTTCTCATGCTGGTGTTGCTTCTCTGAGGTGGCGACATACGTTCTTGGCCTCCTTCTGGAATGCCTTCAAGGTTTCGACACAGTCCTGTTCCTTGAGGAACATCTCAATGAGAGGGAAGAGTTCTTCTGGAGCTCCCATGATGTGATGTTGCTTGGGATGGGTGTTCTGAAGTGGTCAAGGAGGAGTGTGGCAAACGGAAAGGGAACAAGAGCGAGAGAGAGCGAGAGAACAAAGCAGACCAAATGCTAAGACACTGCTTTTTTTTATAAGGAGAGACGAGAGTAAAGAGAAGAGGTTGGCTGTTGGACCTTTTTTTTTTTTGGTCTTTGTGTGTGGAAGAGAGCGAGAGCTTGAGAGAGGGAGAGAGAGAGAGGTGGCAAAGCTCGTATTTTGAAAAATGGCTTAGACGATTGGATTCAGCACGTGAGGGTCCGACAGATCTTCACCATTGTTAGCAGCAACAAATTGTCCCCTTGCCCCCTCCTCCCCGACTCTCTCGGACCTTGCCAGCTTCACCATCAATCGCCATGCTCCGTCAGATCACTCGCACACGCCTGCCGCGTGCTCAGCTTCGATGCCTCTCCACCGCCACAAACCCATCAGTGACCCGTAAGGTTGATGAGCCTTCGTCGAATTACCGCCCAGGAAAGGAGGGTTATGCCCCTGGCATGCCCCATCCTCCCGGTAGCTCAGCCTCGCCCATGCCACCACCCGCTCCACGCTCTGCCGCCTCTCTCCCAGAGATGTCAAAGAAGCACGAGCACAAGGCCACGGGAAGTCCCACTCAAAAGTTTGAGTACAAGATGACTCAGCTTCGTCATCAATACCAGAAGGAGCACTTGGAGCTCCAGGACGCGGAGCGAACCGAGAAGCAGACACAGCGCCAGGGAGCACTCAGACGTCTACAGAAACGCCAAGCATCAGATCGGGAGGAGAACGAGCGTCGCTTGTCCTTTGAAAGGCTGATGTCGCCCAATGACAACATGGCGGCTCTCACAGGACCAGAACGTCAGGCCCAGATTCAAGAATTTGTAAAGGCGCGAAAGGTCCATCGGGAGGAGAACTATCGCTTGGTCGAAGAAGCCAAGTCTCAGGAGCGATTGGATGCCATGGTTCGGTTATACCACGAGGCAGAGAACTTTGTGACAATGGACAACTTGGATACCAAGATTCAAGAATTCTATGAGACGGGATTGACTCTCCAGAACCGCGTTTATACTCCCGGCGTGTCCGACCTTGTTGCAGATGTGATGGAGAATGGCGGACAAGTTTCGTACTCGGAGTTATTGAAGCGCGAGCAGGAGTTGAAGGATGCCTTGGAGGGTACGGTCTCTGGAGGCAAGGTTGGAGCAGAGACGGCCAAGATCAGCGTTGAGGCTGGATCGAAGGCACCATCGGCATGAAGAGAGTGAGAGTGAGAGGGAGAGAGATACAACCGAGCATTGCACTGTTTCCAGTAATACATTTTTCTTGTCATCTGTGAGTGGTCCAGTGAGGCAGTAGAGAGAACAGAGAACAGGCGATCATGTGCACACACACGAACAGACACACGCACACTTTTATTTGCACGCATGCGGCAATTGCGAGCGAGAAAAGAACAAAGAGAGATAGATTGTGAGGAGATAGATTGAGAGAGAGAGAGAGAGAGAGAGCCAAAAGGGCGTCTACGTCTACGGCCCGCATGTAAACACAACGTCTTTTTCTCCGTTTAGGTCGCCTGGCCTCTTCTCTCTCTCTCTCTCTCACACACAGAGGAAAAGTCCGCCCGGTCCCCTGTCTTTCCTTCTGCCTCTCTCTTCTCTCTCTCTCTCTCTCTCTCTCTCTCCTTTCTCTCTTACACACACACACCCTGTTAGTCTTTCTGTCAGTCTTTCCAATTTGGATCGATCTGTCTTTTTTTTTTTTTTTTTTTGATCGATCGCATCACATCGTCACCCATCCTCCTCATCCGATTCATCACAGTGTTTCTTTCGTTCCTTCCCTCCCCACCTTTTATTTTTCTTCGCTTCCAGCCGCCCCGGCTCTATTCCCTCTTTCTCTTCACTTCCCAGATCCATCCTGTCTGGACGATCCTAGCTGGATCTTGATTGAATCTTATCCCCATCCCCATCGTGCTTCTTGTTTCCCGCGCTTTTTATTATTATTTTTTTTATTTTTATTATTTTTATTTTTTCTTCTCTCCAGTTCCTCGTTGTCTCCCTTCCCCTTCTCCCCCCCCCCAACCCACGAGCCTCTCTGTTTCTGTCCAGTTCTTTTTCAACCCACGCATTGATTGAAACCTCTCTCTCTTTTCCCCATTTTGATTGACTGTTGATTTGATTGACTGGTTGACCTGTTGACATCTGAGCATCCACATCACCCTCACCCCTCACCCTCCACGCCTTTTCACCCTCCACACACACCCACACACACACACACATCCGCCGCACCATTTCCCACCGATATCTCTGCCAACAGCGCCTTCCTTCCCTTCTCTGCTGTTTGCGTGGGTTTGTCCCCGTCTGACTCTGCTCCTCTTTCTCTGTTAAATGTCCAATCCCTATCTGAACTTTCTTGCATCTCTTGGAGGGCCTTCCGGGAGCCATTCGACTCTCAAAAAACTTGCCTCCACCTCCACCTCCACTGCTCCTTCTCCCGCAGCTTCATCCGCATCCTCTTCCTCTTCCTCTACTCCAAGAACCCATACGCATTCTACTTCATCCACCTCTGTTCTTCCATCATCCAAACCAAAGGACCAGCGCCAGTCATCTGCTGTGCGTTCTGCTGACTCGGGCCATTCAAGACCTCGGTCCCCATCCCGCCAACACTCCAACCCCAGCACCGGCATCTCGCATCACAGCCGTCCTTCCAGCGCCCACGACAGCAATAGTCATCGGAGTCGACATGGCGGTGATCCCTATGCTGGCCGAAATAATGATCGTCTCAGTTCCAAATCCATTGCCAATGGTCATGGCCGTCCACATTCCAGTCTCAACGGCTCCAGGGACAGCCGTCCCGACAAGAATGAGCGAAAGCGTGAGAGGAATATAGACGAATACTCAAAGGACCAGCCACGGACCAATGGCTCAAGCAGCACCGCCACCGCCACTAGGCACGCAACCTCAGATGCAACAGACTCGAGAGCAAGGAAGCGAGTCGCCAGGAGTCGCAGTTGGAGTCGAAGCCCGAGCAAGAGTCGGAGCAGGAGTCAAAGTCATAGTCTCGAGCGCCACCGTCCTCCCCATCGTCCAGTGATTGAAAGCAGTAGCACCCCAAGACATGTCACCGCCGCGCAGTCAGCACCCAGAGGAAGGGGTAAGAGCCCTTCTCGGCGTCGAGACAGCAGCCGATACCGAAGCCACAGTCGCAGTCCAAGTCGCAGCAGAAACAGAAGCCGTAGCAGGAGTAGTCCCAATCGGGGCGATGGCCAGTCCAGGGACAAGGGCCGTGCCAAGCCAAGGGATAGAGAACCTGACTGGAGCAGTCGCAGGGCTGGAGACAGGCTCCGCAGCAGGAGCAGAAGTAGGGACAAGGACAGGGACAACAGGAACAGGGACAGGAGAAGAAGTAGGAGCAGAAGTCAGAGTATCAACGGCAGGAGGAGAAGAAGCAGAAGCAGAAGCAGAAGCAGAAGCAGGAGCAGAAGCAGAAGCAGAAGCCGAGGTGCAAGCAGAGACTGGGCAAGAGGACGAAAGACAATCGCAACCAAGACTACTGGTCGAGATGTTAGTACCAGCAGCAGCAGTCGCAGTCGCAGTCGCAGTCGTGGTCATGGTCACAATCGTACCAATAATCGTATCAACAGCCACAATAGCAGCCGCAACAGCAGCAGGGGTAGAAGCAGCAGCGACAGTGATAGTAGTAGCAGCGACAGTGACAGCAGAAGCTCCAGCCCTGTCAAACTTCCAGTTCCCTCTCAACTCCCAACCTGTCCTCCCCCGATGCCAGTCATCGAAGAGTTGCCCACAAAGATACCTACGGACCAACTATACTTTTCAGAGATCGATGGGTCATCGCCCTTCTCGACCTTGTCTTCACCTTCATCGTACTCAATGTCCCCACCTCCACAGTCTGCCTCTCGGCCAATGTCACCAACGAGAGAGCTAACCCCCATCAAGAAGCGGCGCATGGAATCAACCTTTTACGCGGACGACTTGAGCTCAACTCCCTCTTCGCTTTCTAGTCTGTCCCCAGATCAGAGCCATTTATCGGATCACGAACCCAACTCTGTCGTTCCCATTGTCCCACCATCCTTAATGAGATCGACAGCCTCGGCAGACAGTGAGCAGACTCAGGGGCACCAAAGCGATGATCACAAAGAGTTACACAAGGACACAAGCACCCCATTTTCGCTTGAAATGGAGCTCTTTGGTTCATCGGCAGTCGATCAGGGGAAACCCAAAGCAAGTCATGTTAGGGATCGAGGCACCAAATCAGACTTGAAATCAAAGATAGCAAAGACAGCCAGCCAACATCTGAACGACAGTGATAGTGATGACTCTTTCCACGCTGCGTTGGGTTCTTTGCGCAAGTCATCCAAAAAACCAGAAGCTCATCCCAAAAAAGCGAACGGCCATAGTGCTCCTCGTGAACAGAAAAAGTTGGGACAAAAGACCACTCCAGTGAAACGTCGTCTTGTTGTGATCAACACAAAGACAGGAGTAGTCACCAGTCATTTCGGAGCAAGTCCTTCAACTTCCACTGATGGGTCAAAACCACGCACTACACATTCGGGTCACAGCAATGGAGTACCGAAGCGGTCGACTGCACCGGCACATGGTTCGACGAATGGAGCAGGATCTAGGAGAATGTCGATTCTTCACTCGGAGCAAATTGTAGCGTCCGCTCATGGCCGATACAAGAACCGTAAGCAACTCCTTGAAATATTTATATCTTTGCATTATGGAAGGTGTTAAATGATAGGGTGTAGTATGTAGTACTCATCCCCTTCCCTCCTTCCTCCTTTTTTTTTTTTTTTTTTTTATATCGGTTTGCAGATTTTCATATGCTTGTTGAAGACTCAGACTCGACGGTAGCTTCGAACCCCTCATCAACCAGCGGAGATACTATGCATACGTCCCTTGAGTACCCGGGTAAAGATGCCCGTGAAAAGTAAGATACCTCTTCTACGATCCTCCCTCTGATAGGTGTCGATCATGTCGTTTTGATGTTAACTCTCTTTCCTTATTTCTTTCTATATTGACAGGTTTACATTAATGAAGCCATTCTTGAGTCGGTCAAAGCTGGAATCGGATGACAAGGACGAGTATAATCCTATTGAAGATCTTGTATTGACAGTGCGGGTTATTATGGAGCACTACTTTTCTCTGGAACAACGAGAAAAGCTATTTGGAACGGCAGACGAAGGACTCTATCGCAACCTGACCAAATACAAGGTCCGAAGAGATGGTATCCAATTTATGAAGGCAGTGGAGGAATACAACAAGATCATGAAACAGGAAAAGGCTTCTGGCAATATCGATCAGTTTGTGAAAGCCTATGGACGTAAACTTCCATATGATCTGGTAGTTCATATCCTTCAACAGGTGTATTCCCGAACCGTGGCCTCGAGAGCCTCGAGACTGAACCAGTATGAGGCCTTTTCAAACAATGTCTATGGTGAGATCTTACCCATTCTGACAAGGGAGTTTATTCAACGAACCAAGTTGGATCATAAAAAAGTGTTTGTGGATCTTGGTTGTGGTATTGGGAATGTGGTCCTTCAAGTGGCACTTCAGACAGGAGCAGAGTCTCATGGAGTAGAGATCATGGATACACCGGCCAAGTTTGCCAAAAAGCAGGCCAGAGAGTTTGAAGCTCGTACACAGTAAGCACAATCACTTTATGACATGGTTTTAATGCGCAAAAACAAAAAAAAAAAAAAAAAAAAAAAAAAAAAAAAAAAAAAAAAAAAGTGCCACATAACTGACAACACTTCCCCTCCTTCATCTACACAGGGCATATGGATTGACGCATGGCTCAGTGAATATGATTCATGGCGACTTTTTGGAAACACCAGGGCTGGCGGCAATCTTGGCGCGGGCGGATGTTGTTCTGGTCAACAACTATGCCTTTGACTCTGCCTTGAATCAATCGCTCCTCCAACTCTTTCTGGACTTGAAGGAGGGCGCTAAGGTCATTTCGCTCAAGACTTTTGTCTCACTTGACCACAAGATCAATGTCCGCAATGCAGGAAGCGTTGAATCGATCCTAAGAGTAAGGAAATACCCATACTATACGAATGCTGTCTCGTGGACGCATAACGGCGGAGAGTACTTTATTGCTACAGTGGATCGGTCTGCCGTTCAAGCATTCTGGGAGAGTCGAATGTAATTCAGAAAAAGACCGACCTTTTTTTGTCTTTGCAATTCTTGCTTTTTTTCTATTTTTCTTTTTTTTTCTTTATCTTTTCTTTTCTTTTCTTTTCTTTTCTTTTCTTTACTATTGCGTTCCTCATTAGTCGCAAGCCGTTTTTTTCTTCTCTTTTTCTCCTTTACCAATTTGCAAGATACACCATCTACATGTTTTACTATTGCATGTCTTTCCTTCTTCTTTACCCTTCTTACATTTATCGCTATCCCCATCACTGTAGTTCTAGAATGTGTCATAGTTAGTTAGATGGGTCTTAGCACACCCTTTTACTTTTTTTTCTTTCTTTCTTTCTTTTTTTTTTTTCTTTCTTTTTTTTTTTTTTTTTTTTTCTTTTTTTTTTTTTTTTTTTTTTCTTTTGTTTTCTGCATAGCGTTGGGTACAATACCGTCTGCTTTCCGTTACTTAATGGATCTCGTTCTAAGCAGAATATAGCCGCCCTCTGAAAATAACCTGTATACCCCCACAGAAAGAAAAAAAAAAAAGTGAAATGTTGTGCAAGGGACAGTACACTTGGATCGATAGCCTCTTTGTTTGAATGCGGTGCACGGACGAAACTAAAAGAGCGGCAACTGTGGTTGTGGCCACAGCAATTTTTTTTTTTTTTGTATGAAAGGCTGAATGCGCACAATCCTTAGACAAATTTTTTACAGGTTGCCACCACTTTGTTGTATCAGCCACACCACGTGCTTTAAGTACTGTGCCCGAACAGCTCCATTCAATTCCGCGTCTTCTCTTCTCTCTTTGCTCCATTTGTCTGGACGGCTCGACTACCTCCATTGGACAGAGTTCAAAGCGACAGCAGTTTGCTTACTTGAAGACAGTAAGTCAAGGAGTGGGGGCCTCTATCAGTTCTGGAAACCTTTGTTCTTGTGATTGTTCACTACTTGACCTATACTAATTCTTTTTCATTCTCTCTCTCTCTCTACTATTTTCTCCCTAACTCTCTTTGCATCACCACAACCCTTTCTCTGCATCGCCATGTCCTCTCCTTCTCTCTCCCCTTTTATTTCTTCGCGTCTTTTGTTTGGCCTACTCTATTTCATTTCTTTTTCGTATCGTCCTTTGCATCTTGGCGCTTCACAGCAAAGAAATCAAACGCAATGAGTCAACTAAATCGCTCCAATTTTCCAAACAATCCCCCGCCTGCCGTTCACCCCGGGGCGAATATTGTCCCTCCACCCGTCGCCAGCCATCCTTCGTCCGCCAATCGCGTTATGAATATGCTGGATGCTTGGAAAGCACACGAAATGAGCTGCCATGGCGATGTGATGACTAGACTCCTGAGTAAGCGAGAAAACTCTCTGGTCTTTCCTCTTTCTCTCATGCTAGACAATTTTTTTGTGGTTTTCATTTACTCATTGTCTTTGTTCCCTCTCCTCCTCCTTAGAACACTCCGAAGACAGGAATGCTCACTATGCGATGCTTGTCCAAGAGCTTGACCAAACGAGGACAGCATACGAGCGTTCTCGTCAAGAGATTCTCCTGTTGAGGAGCGGCCAAAGCGCACAGTCGATGATGCAGCAGGCAGACCTTCAGTCAGCCCTGCAGGAGCTCTTCCGATCCAGAGAGGACTCTCAGAGACTACGCTCCATCGTGGCTGAAAAAGAGGGCCAGCTAGCAGCTCTCAGAGTGTCGAATATTGAGGTCTCGAGAAGGCTTGCAAAGAGGGATGAAACCATCCAGCAACTCAACTCTCAGCTTGAAAACAAGTGTCGCGACTTCGATGCGCTGTCTGCCAAGTTCTCCGTATTCGAGGCAAACCTCAAGATAGTGACTTCGAAGCTGGCCATGGCCATTACTCTTCTGAAATCCTATTTTGATAACCAAGGCCCAGATATGGTGGAAAGAATAAAGCGATTCCTTTCCGATCCTATTACCTCCAAGATGTCAGCCCACACCTCTCCAGTGCCTGCAGCAGCCTCTTCAACACAACAGGTATCCCCATCATCTACTCTCCTGGGAGATTCACTTGATGTCCAAAGGCAGCCTACACCCACTTCAAGCCCTGCTCCTACTCCACAAATCGCTAGCTCGCTTGGCTCACATGCCTGGTCCCTTCCGAAACCATATGAAAGGGCTACCACTCCATTTTCCCTTTTCTCCTCGACAGCGATCTCGAGCTCCCCTCCGCCAGTCCCGCCTTGCCCCGTACATGGTACAGCCTCGGTGCTCACAGCCTCCTCCGCAACGCCAGAGTCGACTGAGGCCATGGCACCTTCTGCCATCCCTGTCACATTAGAATCATCCACAATTCAGGCAACGCCTGGTACCCTTGCTTATCCCTCATCTCTTCTCGATACTCTTTGCACCCCGTCAGTTTCTTCAACCCCCCTTGCAGCTTCTACTACTACCTCAGATACTTGCTCAGCTTCTTTGGCCCCTGTGACCCAAATCGACTCTGTCACACCTGCCAACATCTCTTCTCCTGGCAACTTGCAAAGCGCTAGCAACGGTACGAACCCAGTGTCACCCACAGTCAGCCCCTCATTGCCAAACACCAATACAGTTAACGCAGCCTTGTTAAGCTCCGACATCCAGACACCGGCACTGTTCCTGACATCTGAAGATCCGGAAACGACACTTGGCAATGGCCTATGTCAGCTTCCTTCACCTCCCATCCCGGCGTCTTTCTCGACCATCCCCATGTCCTTTGAGGAGATCACTTTACGGGAGCAATGGGTGAAAGTGAGTGCTCGAGTCAAGAGCCTTAATCAGGAACTCAATATTCTCGGCCTCCTGGCGAATGATAAGAATCAGTCTCGAGAGAGCATCGAAAAGGCTCGAAGACCATTGTTGATGAATCTCTCTATTTCTGTCACTCAGATGAATCGAATCCGAGACCGAGTCAACCAGTTGTGGAGTGTTCGGCAGGGAACGATGGCACAGGAATCGGTTCAGGAAAGAGAGACCTCTGCTGAAGCTGGACCATCGAACTGGTTCATTCCCAAGGCCTCGACCACCGCTGCGACCAACACCGACACCACCACCACCACCACCACCACCAATACTACTACAACAATCGAAGCCATGACCGCTACCGCAGCAACTGCAGTCGCAACTACCAACCATGGCGAGAATGCACAGCAGCAGACATTGATGGGAGCTAGCCATTTCTCTTCTGGACTGTTCCCACCTTATACTCCCTTGTCCAAGATCTTGAAGCCTGTAGAGATTGGATCTGCAGCGCGATCAACAGTGGCTATTGGAATGCAGCCAGGAGTTACAGTTGGTGTGAGAGCCCATGGCAGAATCGAAACGCTACAGCAGCATGATGAAATCAACGCAGCCAAATCGGAGGCTGGATCAGAGGCTGGATCGGACGAAACAAGAGCTCGATCAACGACTAGTCTGCCCATCATTTCACAGGAAGGCGTTGGACTTGGAGTGACATTGAAAGGATCAGAGAGCTCTTCTCAGTCGAATCAATCGGATGAAGGTTTGGCGTTAAAGGCGGGTTCTCCAGTCCCAGAGCAAGACTCGAACTTGGACGTGGAGCAGACCACAGAGACTCGACTTGTCTCTCCAGCTATTCCCCCTTCACCCACTCCATCACCACCTAGTCTTCCACCACCTGCTCACTCCTCGCCCACTCCCCCACCATCTACTCCACCACATCTTCTGCAACCCGCCTCAGAGTCAAACAAAATCAACAGCGATGCTCCTGAGCCGGAAGATGATGTGCTTGATTCAGAGGACACACAGATCCCCATCAAGGAAGAAGAGATGGATTCTTCAGTGGGACTACCAACACCACAAGACTCACAACCCCCAGCCGAGAAGAGCTATGAAGAGCGACAACAGTTCAAGCGAAAGAAGGGTCATCGATATCTTGAGTCAGTCGCTATCCCCCTCGAGTCGGGACGGATGAAAAAGAAGCCAAGGTTGACTACTGAGGGCGAAGCCTCCGACTCTTACCATCCCTCTGAGACCAATGACGACACTAGTGCAGAGGAGAAGGAAGCGGAGGAAATGAAGGATCTCTCTAGCAACAATAGTGAAGTGGACATTGAAGAATCCACGGACAGAAGCCAGTCAGTGGCGACGGATGGAGATGAACCTGACATGGATCAAGGAAATGGCATCTCATCGAGTGAATCCCTTGACAATACCAAAGATGACGACAACACTGCGAGCAAAGAGATGCGAGTCGATGATGACAACAACCAAAGCCAGGACAACACAAATGAAGATATTCCTTCTTCTCCTATGGCTACATCCACAACAGCGGCGGCAATGACCAGAGCAGTAACAATGCCTCCAGTCAGTGGAACGCGACGTTGGTCAGAAGCCATTGCTGAGAACAAGAATCGAAGATTTTCTTTTGGAGCCAAGACTGTTGTCAGCTTTGATATGCAGACAAGTCTTTTTTCAGATGTGACTGAAGAGCCTTTTATCAAGGAAGAACTTGATTCGGATCATGAACGAGAGGTGTTGAGAGCCAACATGGGTTCAGGTTCGTATTCCAGATTTCGTTCAATCGAGTCTGAGGCAGTCGAGCGAGGAGTCAGTGCCTGGGACCAAGGTTTGTATTCAGCACCTGTAAAGCTCGAGGAGGAGGAACTACCTCCACAACAGGAAGAAGATCAAGCTGAACCTGTTGTCATGGAAGAAAAGAAGGAAAGCAAGGATCCTGAGGAGAACCAGGCCATGGAATCAGATGAGAGTGATGGCATGGATTCGGAAGAGGATGGTGCCTTGAATCCTGAGGAGGATGATAATGAGAACGACAGCGACTTCGCACCGGGGGAGGAGGAGGAGGATCAGGATCTCGAGGAAAGCGAAGACATGGATTCTGAGGAAGGCGAAGACATGGATTCTGAGGAAGGCGAAGACATGGATCCTGAGGAAGGCGAAGACATGGATCCTGAGGAAGGCGAAGACATGGATCCTGAGGCTCACCAAGGCACGAATCCTTTGACGAACCAAGGCATGAATCCTCCGGGCGACCGAGGCATGAATCCTATGACGAACCAAGGCATGAATCCTCTGGATGACCGAGGCATGAATCCTATGGCGAGCCAAGGCATGAATCCTCTGGGCAACCGAGGCATGAATCCTGTGGCGAACCTGGGCATGAATCCTCTGGGCAACCGAGGCATGAATCCTGTGGCGAGTCAAGGCATGAATCCTCTGGAAGACGGGGGCATGAATCCTGTGGCGAGTCAAGGCATGAACTCTTTGGTGGAGCAAAGTAGTACGGATCCTTCTGCGCAACGAGATGAC
This sequence comes from Mortierella sp. BCC40632, assembly GCA_011634665.1. NCBI lineage: Eukaryota > Fungi > Mortierellomycota > Mortierellomycetes > Mortierellales > Mortierellaceae > Mortierella > Mortierella sp. BCC40632. The sequence continues at coordinate 1,501,949 of WAEK01000010.1, read as the reverse complement.
CAGACGAATCCGAGTCTGAGGAGCGAGAATTATCATGCTTGGAGAAGCCCACGAGGGCAGTCGATGGATGTCGACTCTTCTGAGGATGATGAAGTATGGCAACTTCCCGAGAAGCTCCTCGCCCCACGACCACCTTCGAGACCTGGACGAATGCGATTCTGGTGATGATGTAGGTCTTGGCCTTTTTTTTATTATTATTATTATTTTATTTTACTGGCGGTCGAAAGAGAGCAAGAGAGTCCATATTGACATTGCAGGAAAAAAAAAAAAGAAAAAAAAAAAAAAAAAAAAAAAAAAAAAAAAAAAAAAAAAAAAAAAAAAAAAAAGAAAAGGGACGAGCTTTCTCTCCCATGTATTTTCGCTTTATTGCTTTTATTCTTTCTTATATTTTTATAGTGAAGAACGAAATGACAGGCAATGTTTTCGATGCTCACTACATTGAAATGTCGTTTGCTTCTTTTATATATATATATATATATAAGACTTTCTCTCTCTCTCTCTCTCTTTTCACTCTTTTTTTCTTTCTTTATCTTTTGCTTGACAATAAAACTATCCAATTGCTGCTCTAAAAGCCCAAGGAAGCCCATTTGATATAAAAGAAAGAAAAGAAAAGGCAACATATTTATGATTTTAAAAAAAGAAAAAGAGAAAAAAAAAAAAAAGAAAAAAAAAAAAAAAAGAAAGAAAAGACAGTTCTAGAAACTCTCTAGGGTCATTTGTCTGGCAATGTCCGTGTTCTCGACTACACCACAGAATTCTTCAAAGGAAATCTTTCCATCCATATCCTTGTCCGCCTCCATGATGGTCTTGTCAACAATTTGTTGCAATTGGTTGTCCTTGAGATTGGTACCGACCATCATCTTGAGGACCAAGAAGAGTTCGCCATTCGAGATAAATCCATCCCTGTCCATATCATATACCTTGAATGCGACTAGGAAGTGGTGGGAGAGAGAGAGAGAGAGAGAGAGAGAGAGAGAGAGAGATGGCCATTAGTGTCTGTTCCTATGGGATCCTTGTTTGAAAGAATGAAAGAAAAAGAAAAGAAAAAGAAAAATGACACTCACATCGCAGCTTCTCGAGCTTGTTGCCCTTATTGCTAAAGGCAGAGAGACCGGCAATAAACTCCTTAAAGTCAACATCTCCACCACCGTCCTCGTCCATGATGGCAATCAATCTGGAGGCAAGAGGGTTGGTAGCGATCTGAGGGATAGCCAAGAATTCATCCCTGTCAATCGATCCAGAGCCATCCTTGTCCAACTTCATGAATCGCTTGTAGAGTCTCTGAATCTCCTCTGCAGTGACTAGATTGAGAGGTATTGTAGCAAAGAAAGAAAAAGTTAGGGTATTTTATCTCATATTATTTCAATGGCGGAATGCTATGCTCGAGTCCATCGCCTTTTTTTTTTTTTTTTTTAGCAATTCTCTCACTTTGCTAGAGTGTTGGCCATTTTCTCTAATCAGGCACTCTTCCTTTTACGCCAACTGCGCATGCACTATTTTCTTCCATCACTACCACCTCCTACTCCTACTCCTACTCCTTCTCCCTTTCTTTCTCTCAAACCCCATAGCCACATAAAATTCGTTTTTAACTGTGCTCCAGGCCTGTCTGCGCGCGCGTTTTTTTTTTTTTTTTTTTTGAGACCTGAGCACTGGAAAAAAAAAAATACGGAGGGAGAGGAGGAGGTGCGCGCGATCCTGTCGATTGGCCATTTTTTTTTTTTTTTCTTTCTCTCTCTCTGCTCCTGATATTGTGTGCGAGTCCATTGGATGAATAAGATGAATCGACTTTGTCCCTTCTCCCTCTTTTCTCTTTCTCTCTCTCTCTTTCTCTTATTCTTCCTTTCTAGGGTTTATTGATGATGCCCAGCATTTGTTTCATTCTTTCCAGTGCCCAGAAACGGAAAAAAAAAAAAAAAAAAAAAATGGAGAAAAAAAAATGTCCGAAGGCCGAGAAGAGGGAGAAGGGAGGGGGAGAGGAGTAACTCCCAGGTCCTGTCCCAGCAAGGAGGTGTGGGAATGTGAGAGTGAGAGAGTGACCAGAAAAAAAAAAAAAAAAAAAAAAAAAAAGGCACTTACAATTCGAGTCCCTGACCATCTCTTCCAAAGGCTGAGAAACTCCTTGTCCCATGATGGAAATATTTATATATTGGAAATGTCGGGTTTGGTGTGAATGTAGGTGTGGGTGAGGAAGGAGAAATGAATGAGTCGCTGTGATTTAGCTTCTTTCTTTTTGACAGTAGAGGAAAGACCAAGGAGTTCGTTAGGTAGTAAAGTGGGAGAAAGAACTCTTTTTTGGCGTAAGGATGAAAATGAAGGTGGATGTGAGAGGAAGGGGAGCTGTCTGCCTGTCTGTCTGTCTGTCTGTCTGTCTGTGAAAACACTCTTGACTGTCGAGAGAGAGAGAAAGAGATCTTGCTGAAGAGGATGAGTTGGAAAAATGGATGGGATGGCAAAGGTTTTCTTGGAACTTGGAAATGGAAGGAAAGGAAGGCATCTGAGAGGCTTTGTGACGTGCAACCTGTCAGACTCTGGGAAGGCACACGACCGATGTCGCGTAACTCTCTCTTCTGCGTTACGCCCCCTTCTCTATTTCTTTCTCGCACACACACACAAACACCCACACGCTCTCTCTGACTCTATCTCTATATCTTTTCTTTTCTTTTATCTGAATTGTACTTTTAATGGGATGAGATGAGTGTATCAATTGGAAAGAGTCATGAAAAAAAAAAATGGTTACTGTGTTTTCTATTCCTTGAAGAAAAAAGAAAAAAAGAATAAGGGTGCTGCCTGCAGTCCAGCAAATCTGCTGGGCCTTATTTCTTTCTTTTCTTTCTTTCTTTTCTTTTTTTTTTTTCTCTCGTCACGATCTCTAAGCTCGTTCCTTCTTGCTTTTTTTTTTTTCTTTTAATGCTTCTGGTCTAACCTCCACATCTTGGGATTCAGGGACTCGAGATACCGGACCGTGGGTCGGATGTAAAAGATCAAAAGCAACGTGCCCATCAAAACACACATCGAACTGACATAGTAATATCCGTCCTGTTGCAACAAACACTCTCCTCCAAGATCTTCACACATGGTCTTGCCTGGTTCGGAAGCACAAGCAAAGTCTAAAAGAGGAGAAATTACGTTCTGTCAGAGGCTGTGATAGAAAAATATATAATAATATATCAAACACCTTTTTTTTTTCAGATGCAGAAATCAAGTTACCTTGTCCCTTGCTATCGACAATGGAGCAAGTCGAGACAGTAAAGTAATCGACCGCCTCAAGAACAAAGAACCGTGGCCAAGTGCCTCCAAAGTTGCTAAAAAAAATTCAAGAGCTAAAAAAAAAAGGAAAGGAAAGGAAAAAGAAAAGAAAAGAAATGTAAGCATTCATGTTTGTTCTAACAACCATTATTTTTCCATGTTCACTTCGTTGTTGAATATTCTGACACTTCGAAAAAGATAGAGCCAGAAGAAGAAGAAATAATAAACACACTTACAGTCATGTAGGTTCCTCCAATGACAGGGTCCGAGATCACAGTCATAAAGGCACCCATGCTCACAAACGCAACAGTACTGGTAAACGAGGTGGTCACCGTAGTGGCCAAGACCATGTAAAAGTAGGCTGGTGTCACAACACCATCCGCTGGGAATCCAGAGACAAGAAGCATGGCAATGACACAGCATGCCAAATGAGCCGAAAATGCCCAGAGCCACTGGATCAGATCAAAGAGATAGAGAGAGAAAAAAAAAAAGGATTAAAAAGAAGCACTTTAAGAACAGGTAAAAAAAAAAAAAAAAAAAAAAAAATAGTAATATCCAAACTCAAGGCAGCAACAAAAAACACTTACAGGCTTCAAAGGACGGGCTCCAGTGCTCCAGCGGACAGCATAGTATCCAAAGATAATCTGGAAAGGAAAGTCAATCAAGACCGCCAAGGCAAGATCCTCCTTACTAAATCCCTTCTCAAGCAACTTGAGCGCCGTAACAGCATCGTTGGCAATAAACCCAATCTTGGCCGTCAAGAGAACAACCATAAAACTCTTCATATGGGGCAAACGAATGATCCTCATGATAATCTTGTACACTGCCTTGATTCCCATCTCTTCCTCATCCGATGCGGTCTTCTCCTCCTTCTTCATAAACACCAACCAAGCAGTGATGGCCAAATACATCAAGGACCAAAACTTGAGATAACCTCCCAAGGGCACCAATCCATGCTCCTGAGGGGTCGTCCTAAAATACTTGTTACTAAACTCGGCCGAGTTAAAGGCCAAGAACACTGTGAACGACAAGAAATATCCCGTGTTGAGACCGATGGTCTGGGCAGTCGAAGCATAAGACACATTCTCATTCGAAAGCAACGTCAGGGCCCAACCATCGACAGCAATGTCTTGTGTCGCCGAAAAGAAGATGAGGACAAAAAACACGACCGTGAGCTTGCCAACAGCCACTTGTTCCTGAGCCATCCAGCCATCAATGTTCATGCCAAGCCAGAGAAACATGAGTCCTGTCAAGAGCTGAATAGGGACGATCCATGACTTTCGACGACCAAAGCTCTTGTTAAAGACGGCGTCGACGATGGGGGACCAGAGGAACTTCATCGAGTATGGGTAATGAGCAAGCGAAAAGATGCCGATCTGGGAGTAACTCATCTTGGCCTTGAGTAGGAAAGGAATACTTCCAAACGTCAGTCCTACAGGAACACCCTGAAGCAGATCTGATTATCCATCCAAAGACGCAAGGACCGGCATGGGAGCGAGCGAGAGAACGTGTGTGTGTGTGCGTGCGCGTGTGTGTATGAGTATGTGTAAAGAGTGTGAGAAAGGGAGGAAATAAAAAAGAGAATTAGTCAGTCAGTGCCCAATGCGATATCACCGTGAGACAGAGATCGTGTGCTGTACGACGTTGACCGCATAAAGATTTATGCCAGGGGATTGGGTGGATTCCAGACAAATTTGCTTCCTCGCTTATGAATTTATCACCGGCGGACCATCACAATAAGAGAAAGAGAGAGAAAGAGAGAGAGAGAGAAAAGAGAGAGAGCATTTTCCGAGACGATCCCCTCTTCCCACTAATTATTCACTCTCTCACAATCTCCCACTGCTGGGTTTCCTGTTCCCTGCATCCTGCATGAGCCCTTCTCCTTTCATCCTGCTCTCTCCAAGCATTTGTGTCCGCCCAGCTAACAGCCAGTCCATAGGTACAGCTGTCTCTGAGATAAAATAGAAAAAGAAAATAGACAGACAGACAGAGAGAGAGAGAGAGAGAGAGAGAGAGAGAGAGAGAGAGAGAGAGGTTTCCCAACTCCTCCACTTACAAAGAATAACAAGAAGGATAAAGTTCCACAGGTCCTTGCCCGTCAATGTTCCCGAAGTCTCGCTCGAACCATCCTGACTCTCCGATCGTTGTTCATCACTGACACGCTGCGTCAACATCAACTCTTCTCGCTCATCGTCTCGAAGAAGATTGTCTCCCCGTTTCTTGTGAGTCAACATGGTCTCTGCACTGTTGTTGTTATTGGTTTGGTTAAGGTGGAGGCTGTGGGCGGTTGAGTGGCCGTTTCCGTTGGCGAGCTTGGGGTCGGTGGAGTGATCCTTGGAATGGGTCTTTACGTCGCCAGCGGCGGCAGCTTGACTAGAGTCAGAGGCGGATGAATCGGAAGCCGTCGTTACGGTCTTCTTGGACATTTGGGAAGGCTCGGTCCTTGTGGAGGGGAGAGAGAGAAGAGAAAGAAAGAGAGAGAAAGAGAAGGTCGAGTTTCCGGGCAGATGAGAAGAATGGTTCTAATGATGTACACCCTCTGATGAGAGGAGACAAAAAGAGAAGGAAGAGAGGTGGCGGAGAGTGAGAGTAGGAGAAAGAGAGCAAGAGAAGAGAAGAAAAAGAAATAGATTTATAAAAAGGATGACAGGAGGCAGGGCAGGGGGGGAAGGGACAACAGGCCAGGAGTGATGAACAAAAAAAAAAGAGAAATGAAAAAAAAGAAAGTTGATAGCGCGAGATGACGAATCGGTTTGAGTAGGTTGGGCAAACAACGGCGGGGATGCAGCAAGGAAAAAAAAAATAAAGAGGAATGAAACAATTTGATGCAGCAGTGAGGATGAGATGACCCCCAAGGGCAATATGGAGAAAAAGAGGTAGTACGGAAGAGAAAGAGAAAAAGGGAGAAAGAGAGAAAGAGATGGATGTCGATCCGGGGAAGGGGGGATGTGCGTGTTGGTTCAGATGACCAAAGTGGTTGATGATGAACTAAGAACAGAACAGACAGACAGGGCGAAACGTTGGTGGGCGAAACGTACACGGCACCTATTGGTGGCTGGCTGGCTGGATACCTCCCCTCCTCTGCTCCGCTTTGCCATTTGCTGTCGCCGCCCACTTGGGCGAGACGTTAGATGGGCGCTTTGCGCAGCCGCCTTCCGTGGGCCAGTCGTATCTGCAGCAAATCGACTGTGTAAAGTCACCCCTCTCTACTGCCATCTACACGACAAGGGGAAAGAAGGCCTCTCGCTGTACTCGATGAGGATGCAGTAGATACAATCTTTTAAAAAAGTCTTTTTTTTCTTTCTTCTCCTTCGCCTACACTTACACCCACAGTTCCTGTGCGAAGGAAGAAATCAAATGGCCTTGGACCCCATACGTGAGATCAAAGTTTAAGATCTTGAGCTTGACCCTACCACCACCGCCACCAAAATGCGCTGAGATCAACGCGCAACCAGGATAGTCTTGATGCCCTGATCTGACAAAAAGAAGCTGTCGTGCTTGAATCGAGTGGGTGACCCTCTATCGTTTCGTGATGCTTCCTTGTATTAGTATGGTTGCTAATTGAGCTCGCTCAATACCCCTAATTTCCAAGGTCTCTTTCCTTACTCTTTATGTCAATAAACAAAAGGGTTGGTGTATGCCTACAAGAGTGTATCCCGTATTCCATGGATACATACCTTCAACACCTCTATCCACTCAACAAGGCTCCCCTCTCTCTCAGATAGATTCAAAAATAGCACGCGATCTATCCGTCCCAAGACATTAACGAATGGGATTAGTAAAAGGCTATTGGTGACACCTCCGGACTGGCTCTAGGGCTCCGGGAGCTTCACCATCTCATTTCTCTCTCACCAAAAGAGCATCATACAAATCAGCAATCATCAAGCACCTCACCCCAATAATGTAGCAATTAATACTGTAGTTTGATCCGCAACCCGCTGTTGATAGATTGCTTTACCCATTACTCTTTTTTGCATGTCAGAAAAAAAAAAAAAAAAAAGTAGGATCGACAAGCTCAAGTTAACCGAATCTGCCTATTTCCATCACGTTCGCAAATAGAGAGGCAGAGTAGGGTTAAAAAAAAAAGAATGAAAGTAAAGGTGACACGAGCATGACCGGAATGAGACGGATGGTCCTTGACAAATGTGAGACTCTACCTTCGCTCCTCTCACCCCACCTATCCTCCCTTTTCCCTTAAAAGGATCCTCGGGAGCCTGCGGCCTGGAATCCGGTTCGACATTGAAAAAAAAAAGCGCTCTGCCATTTCTCAAGTCAAGTGTCGCGCCGAGAGTCTTCTATGGACAAGGAACTGTAAGGCTCAAAAGAAAAAAAAATACGGATCTTTGGAACACCCAAGGCCATGAGTCGCAACAGTCAAAGGAGAATGGGCAGAGGGGGAGGGTCACCATCACTATTGACAGCCAATCTTCTCCTTCCCGACTTTATAAGCCATTTGCTATTTGCTGTTTATACTTCTAACTTTTTTACGCGAGATATCTAGCTGGGAAGAAAAAAATTGACCGCAATCTTTTTTGTTGTTGTTGTTGTTGTTGTTGTTGTTGGCAGAGAGAGGAGAGGGGGAGAGGATATGGAATGAGAAAAGAAACTACGCTAAAAAAAGGCCCCCTTTAGTGAAATGCGCGGAGCTTCATCTGTTCAGTCAGTTCTTGGATCCGCATCATCGCGGCATGGATTCGGATTGACAACCGGAATTCAAATTCATATCCCGAGAAACCCACAGCTCGGTCCCAGTACTGCTTCGCCCTCAACCATTGACGATCTCCCTGCAAGCCAGCATCCTCAATCCAACATCCAACACCAGCTTCCCAGCAAGCAAAAGGAATCACCCACTTTTCCTCTTGTACCTTGCTCGCTGCTTGTTCAATCACCCAGTTCAATGAATCCGCTGCCTCCTTGTGTCGTCGTTGTTGGTGGAGAATGGATCCCTTGATCGTCTTGAGAACTGCCAATTGATCCAGTCCAGTCGCACCCCGGAGTTTACTGATCTGTGCATCCACCTTGGAAAGACAAGTCGTCAGGGCCTCGGGTGTCATGGAACTGAACGCATTCCAGATCAAAAGAATCTCAAGCACCACCAAACCCGTGTCCTCAAATCCTGTCTGTTCAAACAATTTCAATTTCCGGGACACGTATTGTTCCACGAGAATCGTTCGACCACCAAACTTGCGATTGACCATTCCTTGAATGGATTGATACAACTTGAGAGCCTCGGGTCTCTTGCCATCGGCCTCCAGACAGGCGGCCTGGAAATAGACAAAGAAGGCTCTTGACCAATAATTTTCCTTGACCAACCTTTCAAAATAATCACTCGCCTTGGTCCATTCCAACAGGATGGCATGGTTCAAACCCAACTCGTAATCACATAGGCGTTGTAATTCTGATCCCCATTCAGCTGTTGCTTTGCTTGAAGCCAACAAAAAGGCTTCATTCGAGGCCTTGGTCTCACCCTTGATGCGATTGTTGCGTCCTCTAAAGTACAAAAAGAAGGCAGATTCCTTGTACGTCTCCAAGGCATCGTCCAAAAGCTTGTCCGCCACAGGAACGTTGGTGTCGGCAAGAACATTGGGAGCGAATCCTGCAAGGATGGTGTAATAGGACAAGAACATGAGAGATCCCAGAGGGGATCGAATTCCTTTGCCTGCAATGCATTTTGATACTAAATCAAATCCGAGTGCCTTGTCACCCGTGTAACCAAACGACGAGATAATCCGGAGGATCTTGGCAGGCATCGATGCTAGGACAATATTGATTGTTCCTAGACTATACTCATGGAAAGGCAGATTGAGTAGTTAGTATCCAAGATTTGAAGATACACTATACCTCTAGGGAGGGGGAGGGGGGTCATAACAGAGATGATCTTTACCCAAACTGAATGCCACCTAGAGTATTATTGTCAACAATTTGTTCGGTTTCGTCGCCCATAGCCTTTAGCTCGGCCCAAACAGCCTCATAAGACTTGTACCCTTCGGGCCCAAACAAAAGAAGAAAAAAAAGATGGTCAGTCCGAGAGAGAGAGAGAAAGAAAGTGAAAGAGAAAGAGAGATGGCAAAGTATTGTATAAAAAAGAATAGGCCTGGGTCAATATATCCCCAACAAATTGGCTGTTACCTTTTCTCAAGTTCAATCCAGCCTTGAGGTAACTCATAATGCTTTCTTGCAACAATAGGATCAGCGAAGTCAAAAGAAGACCCTCCGCTCGGACGACCCGCGCCCGAATTTCTCCATTGGTCATGTGCTTTTGCACTCCATTGCTGCCGGCCTGACCATTCTGGATCGAGGTAGAAGAAGAAAGGGTGGACGAGGATGAGGATTTAACCAAAATCGATTTCGACTTTTTACCATTGCTCTGACTCGACACGGATGAGGCTGAAGAAGAGGTGGTTGTCGTCGTGGAGGTGGAGGTCGTCTCCTTTTTGTAACCGAAATAACTCCATCCCGAAGAAACCAGCTTCGAGAGCGAATTTGTTAGACCTGTTCCGGGCATCGACTTTTTGGGCGCCGCATGGATTTGTGCCGTACAGAGGGCTTCCGCATGTTGGAGGATCCGAATCGCTTCCTGGATATCCGACTCGTTAAAGGTCATGCATGCTGTTTTGGGTTTACGTTAAGGAGGGAGGGGGGAGGGAAAAAAGTGGGGTGGGAAAGGAAATCAAAGAAAGGAAAGAAAAGAAGATTGAGAGATAGAGAAAGTAAGAGAGAGAGAGAGAGAGATAGGGGCAGAAAAGTACATTTGCCGGAAGAGCGCGAATTGGAATTGTATTATTGAGACGTTAGTAAGCACATGGCACGGACAGACGGAAAAAGGGCAAATGAATGTCACACACAGACAAAGGATTCACCAATTTTCTTTTGTTCAAACAGGAACAGGCCGAAAAATGGTCTCTAACCATCCCGGACCCAACGTTTTGTCTGTACACAAGCCAATTTCTCTCTCTTTTTGCACATGGGCTAAATGCAGAGCAATTGCGCCCGAACACCAGCGCTCTCCACACAATCAAGAAGAGCGAGCGAGAGAGAAAAGGTCTCTCTCTCTTTTCAGAAGCACCGGTCTCATCTGCATGAGGAGAAACTTTACCTTTCATAAAGGCGAGAGCGCCTGACCCGAGGGCGTAGACAGGATTGACCTCGTCCTGAGAAGCAAAGATCCGCTGTGCCTCAATAAACTGGTTCTCGAAAAAGATATGAACACCATGTAACATATCCGCATCTATATAATAGTTTATACGCATAGAAAGAAAACCAAGTAAAAGAGAAAGATATTGAAAAAGAAAATGAAAAAAGGTACCAAAGTCAGTTGACCAATGCTTTCCTCAGCTCTCTGAACCAATACCAACACACCAAACACTGAATCGTAGTAACAAAAAGACAGAGTGCGTGGAGAGAGAGAGAGAGAGGGAGAGGGAGAAAGAGAATGAGCCCTGCATTTTTTTTTTTTTTTAAAAAAAAAAAAAACGCATGGTATGCCTTCACTACCCAAAAGGTCGCCCACGGTGTTGTTGGTCAGGAAGAGGTTCGGAGGTCTTCTTCTGCAAAAAAGAAAAAAAGAAAAAAAAAAAAAAAAAAAAAGAGAGAGAGAGAGACCGTCTTCTTTTGCCCCGAATTGGCTCACGATCTGGCAGGTTGTGGAGAAGAGAGATAGCGTGGTGTACGTGCGGGGTAAATCCTGGCATAGCCCAGTTCTCAATCCTGCGATGTTTTTGTTGTTGTTGTTGTTGTTGCTGATTGCTTAGTTCCCCTCTTTAAAATATCCTTTTTGCGAGTGTTACTGATTTTTTTTTTTAAAAAAAAAAAAAAAAAACGTCTTTTCATCATCCTCATCCAGTGGATCCTTGAACAAGAAGAAGTTCATCCGTCTTGTTTCTGTACACAAGGAAAACAAACAAAATACGACGAATGACATTCCTGACTTGGGTTCTTGAGAAAAAGCAAAGTTGAACTGCGCGGGAAACAAGTTGGGGTGGACAGAGAACCGTTCTGCTGCGCCTAGGGTCATTCGACAGATTCACAGCTGCACTCACTCGCTCATTCTCTCACGCGCTGTTTCTCTCTTTCTTTCTTTTTTTCTTTCTTGCGTGTGGAAATCCGCAGTTGAGTGGGTTCACCGTGTGATGGAGTCTCTCTCTCTCTCTCTCTCTCTCTCTCTCTCTCTCTTCCTTGTGGGAATCTTCTTATTTTACCTGCTAACTCCTGTTCACTCGCCGAAAGCATGTTGGCAGTCGTGCCTTGAGCGACCGAGGCAGAGGACTGGGATGCAGATGATGATGTCGAGGATGAAGAGTGTTGTCCGTCGTCCAGTCCATCGCCATCTTCCAGAGAAGCGTTCTGGAGTTCATCCTGAAGCTGTTGCATGATCTTGGCGTCCTCGTTAGCAGTGTCGTTGGACTGAGCTGTAGTCATGATGGAAGATGAAGCAGTGGTGGCGGATGGGTCTTGCTTGGATGTGGCCATGTCCCTGGCTGTTTTTTATTGTTTTGTTTTTTGTTTTGTGAATGAAAGGCTGTGTGGGGTCAAGTGAATTTCAGGAGGACTGAAGATGTGGCAGCAGGGTTGGGGAGGATGGGGCTGATGGGTGGGTGGCCAGGAGAGGACAAAAAAAAAAAGAGAGAAAAGAAGAGAGAGAGAGAGAGAGAGAGAAAGAGAGATAGAAAGGCAGTTTGTGAGAGTATGAGCGAAGAGAGAAAGAGAGTAAGCGAGAGTGTGAACGAGAATGAAGAGAGATGGAATGCGGATCAATTGAGAGAAGGGTGCGGTGGCGGGAGAACCTGATCAGCCCTCGACACCAGAAGTGATGCAGGTCACGCCCCCTCTCTCTTCCCCTCTCCCACCCTACACTCACTCACTCATTCATCCGTCCTGATTACCGTTCTCATTCTCTGTTTCTGTCTCTTTCTTTCTTTCTTTCTTTCATCCTCTTTTGTTCATCCCACTCTTTAGGACGCGTCTCCACCTTCTACCAACTAGACCCGTCTACGTGCTCTCTTTCCCCTTTTTCTTTTTCAAGAGAAACAGAACGCCATGCAGTCGCGCTAGGGGACTACTCTACCACCATGCTCGTGGAAACAACGCCACTGTTTCGCCTTTTTTTTTTTGCTCTTTCGCAAACCAAACCAACTTTTATCGACTCTGGGACTCTACACGTGTTTGAGTAACAGAAAAGGCAATTGGGCACAGACGTTCGTTTGCCCATGCATAGGATCGACTATAACTATTCTTGGTCTTCAATTGACTGATAGGAGAGAGACGCGACCCTGAAAGGGAGGAGGGGAGGGAGGCACGGACACCACAATGGATTGTCCACTGACGTCTTCTTTTTTGACGAAAAGTATCGATGCACAAGGGGGTAGGCTTTTCTTTTTTTTCTTTTTTTTCCTCTTTTTCCTGTGTGTAGCAAGGGCAAAGACTTTTCATAAGTGACTGGGCTTGGCATGCAGGAACCATCTGAAGGTAGACCAGATCATCGAGAAAATAGGGTTGGTGTCGCTTTTGTAAACCATCGAAAAAGTTAAAGCACGGTCGACTCCATCTCACTCTTTCCTCACCTTCCCAACTCCCCATTACGGTTGTTGATAGTGTAGCAAGTACGCCCGCCATCTCACTCTTGCATCGCCTCCCACTTCATCTCCCAGGTCAGAAACCCAATGCTCCTTTTGCACCATCGATAACGATTGTCATTCCACTCATTTTTTCTAGTGTCGAATCTCTCTGTGAGCGGACGGCGAAGCGTTCACCATAGTAGATCGATAGCTCTGTTCTCTATATCCATTTGAGCTCTAATAGGTGCTCGACAGCTCCATAGGCAACAATAAACGACTTTGAGATTTGTTCCCGCGCCAATAAGATATCTATGGCAAGGTAGAAGGTATCCTATGCAGCTTTTTTTACTCTGATGTATGCATAGTCCTTACATAAGGAACGCATTTGCACGCTATTGTTACGCAAGTTGAAAAGTGTAGGATTGCCATCATTGGATATCTCTCCTAGCTCTCGTGATTCCACAAACTCATCAGCAAATTGTAGTTAGCGTGGCAGATTGGTACGTAAACTTGGACTCTAGACACGCGCGCTTGTTCCATCTTCTTACTGGTATGCCCATGAATCCATCCGAGATTACCATTTTGAATTATGGTCATTGAAGACAAACGTTTTCATGGCCTACAAGCACGTGTCTGTTGCATGGCCCCGTTGCTTTGTCAGAAAGGTAGTAATTTGCGGAAATACTAATGAAGTGTGCAAAAAAGAAAAAGAAAAGACTAGACTAGACTACTGTGGAGCGCTTTCTGAGGTCAGATCAAGATTGCTGGTTAGTAGAGGCCCATAATGCTCTACACTTGCCGAATGATGCGTATCCTGCAACTCGTACACGCAGATATTTGCAAATAGCCCAAGTCACCAGTCTTCCATGACGTGATTATGGCGACTATTAGTCTTTTCTCACCGCTCTTATTCAACCTGCTCTTCCCTGACGACTCCGAAACCGAGGTAGTGTTTGAGCCTATCTCTCCTCTTGTAGAGACACCCATTCAACAACAGCCCATTCTTTTTTAGTTCCAATGGGTACTTCAGGGTTGGGCCCTGTCGAGAATGAGGCGGCTGTGATCAAAATAGTCTCCAACTTGGCTTCTTCCGAGTAAAGCACAAAAAGGTGTCCTACGACAGTTCTTGAACCGTAGAATGCCTTTTTTAACCTTGCGTCGTATCTTTAGACACAACCTCAATAGACAAGAAACGCATTGATGGAAAGGGCTTGTGAATTGCTACTCTTGAGATCGAACATCTCGCTGTCTGAATAATACTCGTCCCTAAGCCTTTTTCAGGGGTAAGAGTTGCAAGTGAAGCCACTGCTCCAATGGTCTACATGTACAACAGCTTGGTTCGCATTATTTCACACACATTATTCCGGTTTGTTTGAAAGTGGGGGGGGGGAGGAGTGGCGGCGTGAAATCCCTAACGATTAGTGTGCCAATGCTGTGTTGGAAGTTTTGTAAGTGGATCCGTTAAAAATTCAAAACGAAATAGGTGGCATTCCTCGAACTTTGTTGTCAAGTCTCGAGCCAAGGTAGAAAGTTGTAGGTGTTAGTTAGATGTCGACCCATGAACCGCGCACTTTGTGTGTGAGCAAAGAAATCCCGAGGCCTTTCCCTGTATCCTCCTCATCAGCCCTTCAGCCCAACGATAACAAGGTACGTCGTGGGCTGGACTCTATGACAATTCAGGGTCCACGTTAGTTCTGTATTTGCCTGTGCCTGAATGTGTTTATCCCTGCAGCCTCGCCACTCTCGCACCCCTACTAGCGACTTTTTCTTTTTTTCTTTTTTTTTTTTTTTTTTTTTTTTTTTTTTTTTTTTTTAGACGAGAGAAGTTTCTGTTTTAAGGCTCTTCCTTGCTTTGGTTGTATAAAACTATCTAAGAAGAACAGCAACAGTCTCTTTCCCCTCCTCCCTCTCCCTCTTTTCACTCTTCTCTTCCCCTCTCTTTTTCTCACTTTTAGTTTTCCTCGCACCTTCTCGATCTTAATTCCACCTTCTCGATCTTTCTATTTTCCACCACCAGTTTCCACTCTGCCTCTTGGCCCGCTCTCTCCCTCCCTCCCTCCTCCCTCTCTCTCCCCTTTATTTTTGTCCTCGAATCACTTCCAGTTTTTTTTTCGCTTTTCCGCTGTTCGGCTCAACGATAGAGAGCGACGCAGCAGGTGCCTAGCAAAGCAAGAAACAGGCTCAGCCAAGAAAAAGAAAAAAAAAAGAGGTGTCGACCAGTAGAACCGATAGCCAAGGTAACAAAGAAATAAGCCGATCATCGATCACAGTCTTGGAAATTATACACGCGGCGCTTTTTTTCCCCCCACTTTCCCATTTCTCGGCATCAGGCCTTGATTTGGCCTTTTCCTGGTCAAATCTCAGTGGGGGCACCCATCAAAAAATGCTTTTCTTGGAAGCGGCGTGTTCGATTGACACTGGTTGTTTGCTTGGTCAGCAGCCGGACCTAGCCAACGGAAAGCCCTAATTTTCCAAATCAAGTAACACTGAGAAGAGACGCAGCTATGCGTTCATACGTAACCTCTCCCTTTAACTGAGCCGCCCATGCGCACTTTTGAAAATTTGATTTTTTCTTTCCCGGAAAATCAACACCCGACGGGTATGCGTTTTCGCTGTCAGCTTTGAGGCCATCAATGGAGAAACTTGAGCCGAAAGGAGGAGATGGAATTGCGCATTTACACGTACCTGGGAAGAGGTGCGAGCCAAGAATGGACTCTTCCTGTTTTTCCACTTTTCCTGCCATCTTTGGGAAAGACCTCAGTCATGCCCTTTTCCTTTTCTATTTCTTTTCTTTCTATCTTTGAAGTGTGTCTGTGGTATGTGAGTGGCAATAGATAGTGTCTGTGGATGTTGTGAATGTATTTAGAAAAAAAAAAAAAAAAAAAAAGGGAAGGGACAGGGGGGGGGGGAAAGGGTCTAAAAGTATCAAAGAGACTGAGTTGCTTGGCACACAACAAAGCAGAGAGAAAGAGAGAAAAGAGATCGTAAACAAGGATTAGAAATGCAATATTCTAATGCTCAATTAAGTTTTTTTCGAAGTGACGATGACGTGCGGGCAAAAGCAGAGGAGAGGACCTGCTTGTTGGGACGGAGAATGTATAAATTGTCGGCCATCCCCAGGACCCTCAGTTGCATCTCATTTTGTTTTTTTCATACCCGCCTTAGCAGCATCTCTCATTGCTATCTCTCTTTTTCTTTCTTTTTCTTTCTCGAATACCTGATTACTCATTCACTCACACCATAAACATACATACAAACACACATACATTCCCTCTCTCCCCCTCTCTATCTATCTATCTATCTATCTATCTATCTTCCCTTTTCCAGCATTCTCTACCTCTTTCTTTCCCCGCATTTATCCTGCTCAAGAAATATTCACCCGCAAGCAAAGATATTTGGACAGCCATATTAGGCACGCCACTCCAAATCTCTCCGTCTCAGACATACACCACACAGAATCCAGCATACCCTTCCTCCAACCATGTCGTCCTGTATCGTAGCCCCCATGCATGATCACTCGTACTCCTCAACAGCAACCACTTATCGCCGTGAGCGTTCATACCCACTTCATACTCGACCGATTGGACTCTTGAGACGAAACACTTTTCCGCTTGCAGCTGTAAATAGCTCTTCACCTTCTTCTCTCTCCCCACTTTCCATCTCAACAGCCTCCACCATCCTTTCAAGGCATCCCCTTCCGAAATCCGATCATAACTCCAGTTCCCGTCCCAGTGGCGACATGGACGTGGTCGACATGGAACAAACGTACCCGACGCTTGGTACACCCACCAGGATGGTAATGACGACGACCACTCTTGACATTTCGTCATCGCCCCAATTGACAAGTACAAAAACGCTTTCATCTCCTAGAACAGGGGCAACAACAACAACAACAACAACAACAACAACAACACTATCAAAAGCGGAGGATATGACTATGACAAAAGGAGATGCACCGACTTGGACCGGGTCATCTTCATCCTCAGGGCTCGCAACATTGTCGTCATATGTGGAGGAGACTGGATTCCAAAAATGGATTGGCTCAAGCGAGCCCGAATCTCGTCCTCCTCAAGCTGAAGAAGAAAGCCCTCCTTCACCTCCTCCTCGTTCTTCTCGTTTTCCCTCTCGGCCTGTGCTCCCAGTTCGTGCCCAGACGTTCACAGTGGCTGGTTCTCGTCCATTCTCGGTCGAGCCAGTAGAGGAAGAGGCATGGACGATGAGAAGAGAACCCGAACAGAAACCACCAAAATCACCAACAAAACCACTGCATTTACCTCAAAAGGCAATTTCCATCTTTAGAGGGACAGGTGATGAAAAGAAGGATGATGACGAAGATGATGGTGATGATGATGATGGTGGTGGTGGTAGTAGTGGTAGTAGTGGTAGTAGTGATGATGATGGTGATGATGACGATGTCGACAAAGTTGCTGTTGAAGTGAACCGTTATGCGGATCGTTCTAGCATGTTCTCTAAGATGGAGGAAGAGACAGCAAAGACAACGGCAACAGCAACAGCAACGACGACGACAAGTCCAGTGTCGATGGACGCCAAGAACCAAACGAACAAGAGGACGATGCCGATCTTGAAATCTCCGATCGGGCTGACTGAATCAATTCCACCATCTGGTAAGTGATATTTCACTCTTTATTCTTTTTCCACCTCAACCCCATTTTTTCTTTTCTCTCTCTTTTCCCTTTCTTTATTTCTTTTCTTTTCTTTTTTTTTACTCTCACATTCTGTTGGCCCCTCCGCCCTTATTTTCATCCCCCGATTTCCTTTCGTTTTCCTTTCATTGTCTGGCTCAGCCAGGACGAATCGCCGGGAGGGGTGTCTCTGGTCCCAAATTGCTCCTCTCCTCTCTCTCCTCTCTCTTTCTCTCTTTCTCTCTCCTCTCTCCTCTCCTCACTCTCCCCATATGTCTTTCACGAGTCGAGGTTAGAAAAAAAAGGCGGGTGTGATAGAGAGGGGAGCCGAGACGAGTGTGTCTGTGTGTGTCTGTGTGTGCATGTGTATGTCTTGTGAGAAAGGGCTTTTCCTTTTTCGGGAGGACTAAAACAAAGAGTATTCAAAGTGAATAACTTGGCGAAACGGGTGCTATCAGAGAGAGAGCTATCTCACTTTAGCGATTGAATTCATTGGGGAGCAAAGCAAGCGAGCGAGCGAGAAAGAAGGCTCTTTGGAAGAGAGACAGGTGCGATCGAGAATGAAGAAGAAAGAAAAGAAGAGGATGTGTGAGATGTGCTCACATAAGCGCCATAGGACAACGAAAGCGGGCGATGAAACGACCTTGAGTATCGGCCCGACCTGTCATCCTTTCCATGTCCCATTGACCAATCCCATCTCAGGTTTGAACAAAACGGCTCATGAGATCGCTCTCTCTTCCTTCTCTCTCTCTTTCCGGGGAGAGTTTAGAAAAGGAAGGTTGAAAGACCAAGATAGAGAAAGAGAAAAAAGGGCTGACCAAAGGCAATCCCGATGTCCGCTCCAACAGAATGACAACAGGCCAAACGGACGGGCGGAAAGGTGGCCCCTGCACATCCTCGGTGTTGCTATTCTCAGCAAGGCTGGTCATGATCTCCTCTTCCCTTCTCCTTTCTAATGACAGTCAGCCACCTGCTCAATTTGTCATTAATCCAATCCCTTTCATCCACCCACACACACACACAATCTCTCTCTCTCTCTCTCTCTCTTTCTTTGGACTATGCCTTTATGTATTGTTACCATGTAATCATGCACCTGCATCTCTCTATCTCTATCTCTCTCTCTCTCTCTCTCTCTCTCTCTCTCTATTTTTTTTTTTTGCCCCTTTCTCCTCCAAGGAAATGGACTCATCTGAGTTGCTGTGCAGTTCTCTCTCTCTCCTTTGGATCTTTCACATGGGGTGGATGATCTTTAGCGGGGGTCGATTGTATTTTTAATTGGAGAAGAGAGAGGGTCCCTCTGGCTTGGCACTTTGAATTGGAGACTAAGCGAGAGAGAGAGGGAGAGAAAGGCAACGTGTGGTTGGCCAGGAGGCATCAGAGATCCGTTGACGTCTGTTCGTCTGTTTGGACTTTTGTCTGGTCTTTGGGTGGATGGGTGAGTGGGTGGGAGAGGGGGAGAGACGTTTTCCATATAAAGGACGCCTTCTCTCTCCCAACTCTCTCTCTTTTTTCTTTTTTTTTCTTTTCCTCCCTTTCTCCTCTCTCCCCCCCTTTTTTTCTTTTGCTTGCCAGTACATTCCTTCTCTTTCTCTTTCTCTTTCTCTCTCGCTGCGCTGTTATATATCCTTCTCTCTCTCTCCCACACATTCTACTCCTCAACAAATACTTCTTTCTCTCTCTTTTCTCTCTCTCCCACGGCCAATAAGAGAGGTATGACCCCCTACGCCGGTGCTGCTGCACCCCGTTTGATTGCATTAATTCTTCTTGTTTGCGGGTGTGATCCGTGTCTTACCACGGCCACCTGGACAATGAGCCCGGGTGCTCCCACACTGGAAGAAGCCTTCTTCTCTCTCTCCACCCAAAAGACAGGGCGTGAGCATGGGTTTGGCTTGCATTGGCTTGCATTGGATTTGGATTGCTATACATTATATCCATTATTTGCCCTTCCTTTTCTTTTGCCACCCAATTCGGTATTCCCGGACTCACCTGCTCCTCCTTCCTACCCTACCCATCAACACTTCTTCCATTGCTTCTCTTTACTCCCTTTCTTCCCCCTGTCGGCTGGCCCTTCTGCCAATCCTTGCGAGCATTGCACTCAATTCAGTCTCTGCTACACTGTCTTGGATCCACATCCTCGTGGTCAATTTTTTTTTTTTTTCTATCTCTCTCCTATTGCCAGGTGTCGATACACTCATGGCTTACTTCTTAAATACCGCAGTCTACCATCATTTTTTTTTTTTCTTTTTCTTCTTGCTCATTCCATTGACTAATCTTTGCTCCTTCTGCTTCTTCTTTTTCTCTCTCTCTCTCTCTCTCTCTCTCTCTCTCTCTCTTTTTCTTCCCATTCTCACTGTAACATTCTCCTCCTCCTCCTCTTACTCCTCTCACTCCTCTTCTTCAACAGACCTCAAACACTCGTCGTCAGCTTCCGTTTCGGCTTCTCCTTCAAACTCTCCAACAACCGCCTTCGCAGTAACACCGGTCTCTGCTCCACCTACTTTCAGCTCTTTCCCCTCACCCCACTCCTCCACCACGGCTACCGCGATCCATACCCTCTCTGAGGACTCCTTCGCCCGTCTATCCACGGTTACGAAGACGACTAAGGCTTTTGACTCTGCTGCCACCGCAGTGTTGCCTCCACTTCAGTCGTTCCTCACCCCCTCCTCCTCTTCTTCCTCCAACAGCAGCCGTCACCACCGACTGCCCTTTTCCCCACCTTCGGACCCGCCGGTGTCCTCTTTTGCCTCGGCCCCGTCTCCATCTCCAAAACCTCTCCCCCCAACTTTGCCCCTCTCACCACCTGAGCTCTCACTGGCTCTGTCCTTGGCCTTGCCCCTGGTCTCCCCATCTCTCCGCCCCGACCTGCACGACCTGCACCCAGATGCCCCTCGCCACTCTTCCGGCCCAGCTCTCGATCCACCATCTCCCATCCGTACAATGTTATCGTCGCCGTCGCCGTCGCCGATCTCCACCACCCTTAACTCACGCCCCAAGGGCACCCACACTCCCTCCCGGAGTCTGACCAATCTTGACCCATACTTTGTTGTTCCTCCCCACCCTTGGGCGTCCGCGCCCAAATATCCTGCCCCTGCCGCCGCTGCGCCAACGCCTGCTTCGATCAAAATCACCACAGCCACCGCAGCAGCTACAGCAACAGCAACAACAACAAAATCAACAACAACAACAACATCAACAACGGCAGCAGCTACAGACGTCGTCCAAAGACAAGGCCACCCTGCATCCGACCGTTGGTTGCTGCAGGAGAAGCAAAAAGATATAGAAAGAGATCGTTCCCATCGACGGCCTCAGTCAATGCCCATGCCCATGTCTACCATGGCCATGCAAAGTCCGACCGAGCCCCGTCCCCGTTCTTCACCTGTTCTTCGTGATCAGGTCACGGGGTCTCGTCCAACCTACAGACCGTCTCAACCTGTCTATTCTTCTTCTTCTTCCTCTTCCTCCTCGTTGTCCCAGATGTCTCATGATCCAATCTACGGCCATCCTAACAGCAACAGTAGCCCTGAGCGATCTGTAGCCGTGTGGCCCCAGGCGGCCGAAACTGCTGGGACACGAACACGGTGGTCTGGTGATCGATTCGGTCGGTCCGCAGACCATGTCAACTATTCTGTGGATTATGTGGACCATTATGCGGACACAACGGTGGAGCGACGTCGGTTCTCCGACACGGTCACCACGGGATCGCCCCTTGTCTCTTCTACTCTGTATCCTTCCAAGAAGAAGAGTAACTCCTTATCACCAAAGCTGCATCCTCAGCTCCCACCACTGCTCTCACATCCTTCCACCTCTATCTCCTCCAACTCCTCTTCCTCCACTTTTGCTCCATCTTCCCATCTATCCCACAGTCGCCACCATCTGCTACGCCCTGCCCCATCACCATCACCACTTGGCTTCTCTTCCTCTTCTTCTTCCTCTTCTTCTTCCGCCGCAGCCTATCATCATCGCCGCTCCCCTGTTTCGCCTGTACGAGCTTCTGTATCCGACCCTGACCGTACGCCACCAACCCGCGACTGGGTCCACGCCGACTCGCCACCGCCTTCGTCGTCGTTGACATCATCGTCGTCCCTGCCCCTGTTCTCGCCGATGCACATCGACGACGACCACCCTTCGTCTGCTCACTTGGCCTGGCCTTCCCCACCCCGGACCTCCACCAGCAGCGTTGGTAGTGTAGGTAGTACTGGTAGTGCCCACCTGGGAGATGCGCAGTCGTCGCCGTCTGCCTCCTTCTATGACCACCGTCCTACTCATCATGGATATCACTACCACCACCACCAACAACAACATCAGCACGGACATTTGGCTCGTCACCATCCGTTCTATCGTCCACATCATTCCTTCCAACCCAACCCTGTCGAGACTCCTCTGCGCAACCCTGCGTTGTCGTCCACAGACAGTGACCGCGCCCAAGAGCGCAGACTCTCTGTGCACATGTCGCCACACTATTCCGCGCATCCTCGTCGTTCCTCGCCCCAGCCTTCTAGACCCCAG